>JAFISE010000108.1:0-113723 GCA_022560025.1 Stagonosporopsis chrysanthemi | reverse complement strand
GCCAGCGCTCTCACCAACTCTACCCCCCACCCCCCCCCCCCCCCCCCCCCCCCCCCCCCCCCCCCCCAGCCCCCCCCCCCCCCCCCCCCCCCCCCCCCCCCCCCCCCCCCCCCCCCCCCCCCCACTGCGCTCCGCTGTCCTGCATTTCAGCCACCTTTTCCCCGCCACCGCCAGCATGCCCAACTACCTCGCTTCAAACGTCTACACAGTCCCTACCGACGCGCGTCACAGCCCTTTCTTCTTTACTTATCAGTACGAGGGCGAAACGCTCTTTGATTACCTGGCTAAGCCTGAGAACGCGCGCAGGAGCAGCGCATTCAACGAGACGATGGCGCTGCAGAAGACGGGCGAGGAGGAGACTTTCGTGTCGACGTACCCTATTAGCGAGCGTTTGGCCAACAAGGATCCCGAGAGGGTGTTGTTTGTAGATGTCGGCGGGGGCGTGGGACACCAGCTTATCAAGTTCCGCGAGCGCGCTGCACAGCTCAAGGGGAAGTTTGTGGTTGAGGATCTGCCCGCTGTGTTGGAGCAGGCGAGTGAGTTACCGCAGGACATTGTCAAGGTGGGACACGATTTCTTCAACCCGCAGCCGGAGAGTGTGAAGGGCGCGAAGGCGTTTTATCTGCGTATGATTCTGCATGATTGGCCGCAGATGCAGGCTGAGACAATCTTGAAAAACATCGTGGAGGTTATGGCGGAGGACTCGGTGGTGTTAATTCACGAGGTACTATTGCCAGAAACGGGTGTTGGCCATTTCGAGGCTAAGATGGACGGGCATATGATGAACCTTGGGGCACTGGAGAGGACAGAGGAACAGTGGCGTGCCCTAGCGGCGAGCGTGGGCCTGGAAGTCCAAGGGATCTGGTGGAGGAAGAGGGACTGAAAGGCAAGCGAGTGTTGATTGAATGTGGGTTGAAGCGCTAAGGGTCAGAATTGCATGTGATATGTAGTCCATGTCAAAGGTATCCTCTTACTTTACAAATCTACATCTCTTGATGATGCTGTCCATGATAATCTTCCACAATGTTGTGTAAACGCCCAGAATGCCGTACTATTAATACCCAAACGCCTCTTGAATGCTCGATCGTTTAGAGTCTAATCCTTGTCATCCCAACCTTTCTCCTGGTGACATTTGACTTGAACGATCTCTGTCTTTCCTCTGTAATCGACCACAAGCGCCGTCAGCTTGCCTCCACTAACACATCCGCTGTCCAGTCCGAACGTGAACTCGTGCAGATTCAGGCCTTTCTTTCTATTGTGTCCGTAAACCACACTCACGCGCTCATGCTCTGCCTTCTTCTTCTGCTGGTGGTTCCAGAACTTCTCCCATGGTGTGCCTGCATGCTTCGAGCTAGGTATGCGGGTTTTTAAGTCGATCGTACGCATGTTCATGACATGGAAAGGATCTTGGTTCTCAAGAGAAATATCTGGGACGAGACCGGCGTGGACGACTGCAAACTCGCCAAGATTGGGAACGTTTCCGATGCGTAGGATGACAGGGCATTGTTGGAGATATGCGATCTGGTGCTTGGAGAAGGACTTGGCTAGTTTGCGAAGCGCGTAGTCGCCGTGGCTGTGTGACGCTTCATCAAGGAAGTCTGTCTTCCGGTCGGGCGACTCATCGGGGCCAGGGAGAGTGTCAAGGTGTCGAGATTCGGACTCAGCGATACTGAGAAGCAGCTTATCTTCCCAATTGCCGCGCACGCAGGAGGCGCCAAGTTTCTCGGCCAGTGAGATGACGCCTGGCGAATCTGGGCCCTTCGCGATCATGTCGCCAGTCAGAACGAGATGATCGTGCTTCTTCTCGAAATTGACTTTCTTGAGCAGATGCTCCAGCTCCTCTCGGCACCCATGCACATCGCCAACAAAGACAAGTCTGTGTCCCTTTTTAGGCAGGTGCTGGCTATCCATATCCCTGATCTGAATCATGCCCTTGAATTCTGGACGCACGTTACTCCCGTAGCTCATTGCCGGTGCCTCGTCCATATCCTTCAGCTCTTGTAGTTGCGCAGCGTGTCGCGGGCCCAAGTATGCTTTCCAGCTCGTGAAGAACACGAATGCAACGGCGAGAACTATGACGACACAGCGCTGTAGTTTGCGCGGGACTCGGTTCGACGTTTTGGTAATTAAGGCTTGCAGCTTTGGGTTTATGAGCTGGTCGTCTTCTTTGCTATAGAAGTCGTCTTCTTCGTCCGAGGCATCGACGTCATCGTGGTGCGTGGGAATGAGGTCGATCAGTGGGCGCTGCGCATGCGGGTAATCGCGGTACGACATTGCTACTTGCGAAGGTATCGCAGTCCCGTTGGAGGATAATACTGTTGTCTGAAATGCGTAAGGGATCTCCGTGTAATGCTGAAAATGATTATAAGACTGAGGAGTTGCTCGAGTTAACGGTCGCTGCCTTGTGGTACCGGCTGTGTCGATGAAACGGTCATTTGCGCCGACCTCTGTTTGCCACCGTTGCGAATGTTGACGCCCTCGACGAAAGCGACTGCAGCGACTCGGGTTGACGGCATGAGAAGGCCAATCCTCATCTTCCACCTGACGCGCAATCTGATCTTGCGCGCGTGGCCCCTGCAATCTGGGGGTGTCATACGCCATCCTAGCCCGCCTCGGTTGGTGGCAGATCCTCTCGGAATTTTCGGAAGTGCCACACTTGGCGGGAGCCTTGCGCTGGAGAGTCTTTCGCTGAACCAACTGCTGTCGAGTTGAGGATGAGTGTAGTTGCGACGACCAGCGGGAGTCGTCTTGTGTGTGTTTTTGAACGCTCTTGCCATCTCATATAGGGTTCTCTGGGATGAAAGTGAAGTTGGAAGGCACCCCACGCCAGCGTCCAAATCACACTGCCACATCGCACCTTTACCATCAGTTAAGCACCCTTGGTCGTGGTCTTGACACAGCGGGACGACAATCTGTACATTCACCTCTAAAATCTCGACACGGCGACAATCGACCTCACTTTACGAAGCTATGTCTACCTCTACCCACTTCAATGTAGTAGTCTTCGGCGAACCAAGTGTCGGAAAGACGTGTTTTGTCGACCAATTCTCCCATGGCAGATCGTTTGTTGCTTACGACCTCGACGATAGCACATCCTCGCATGAGATAGTTGTGGATGGCGGAGTCTCGAAACTGACGCTCATGGACCTAAGCACCTCGTTTCTGAAACCAGAGCAAAGCATGTTTCCAATGGACTGGGCGATAAAGATACTTGCGGAAGCTGATGCTGTTGTCATGTTGTATGACACCACAAGCTCTTCGAGTTTCGAGTACTTGATCAACCAGGCGTACGCGTTCCTGTGGGATTGCCGCAGAAGGAAAGGCGTATATGCTGGTGCGGATCAGTATAGGAGTTTCGGCTGTGTGCTTGTTGGAAACAAGTACGATCTTGTGTCCAGTGGTCAGAAAAGCAGTACAGTCGATCAGAATCTGGCAGCCGAGTGGGCCCAAACACAAGGGTTCAGAAGCATTGCGGTGAATTCTCTCGCAAAAGATGGACCAGAGAGCGCATTAAAGCTTTTAGTGAAGAATGTGAAGAAGCTTGAGAGACTGGGTCTCGTGGAGGCAAAGGGAACAACGAAGCAAGAAGAACATTTTGTATTTCCAGAGGGTCAAGAATCAGTTCGAAGAACGCTTAGGGGAATCTTCAGGCCACCCAGTACTTGACTCGTAGAGCTACACCCGATCACTACTCATGGTCCGTCTTGGTCGTGATAGACTCCCAGTCGTCCAAGAGCTTGACAGTATCTTCGATCTTCTCACGAACACCTGCAGCACAATCCTTGCCTAATATCACGCGAATAGGGACCTCTTTCCCTTCCGCAGCGCCGCTCTTCGTCAGAATGTCAACGATTACTTTGACGCCCTTCACCACGTCACCCGGCTGATTGTTATTGACCTCTTCCAGTATCGCCCTGACTTTACCGACAGCTGTCTCGTCGTATTCCTTGATCCTCTTCTCGCTCTTGACCTGCGCACCAGCATTGAGGAAGCCGGTGCGGAAGTATCCTGGTTCAATGATCGTCACAGCAATGCCCAGCGGTGCAAGCTCGTGGTACATAGATTCGGAGATGCCACTACAGGCCCACTTGGTACCAGAATAAAGGCCATAGCCTGCACCACCACGCCAGGAGCCGATGCTGCCAAAGTTGGAGATCGTTCTGTGACCCTGGGTGGTGCGAAGATATGGTAAAAAGGCCTTTGAAACGTTCAACATTCCGAAAACGTTGGTGTTGAACACGTTGAAATCCTCCTCGGGTCTAGTCTTTGGTCAGCTTGTGCTCCTTCAAACCAAGAAATGTTTGCAATATCACTTACGAAGTCTCCTCAACTGCGCCAACGAGAATATAACCAGCCGCGTTCACGAGATGGGTGAGATAGCCATAGGACTCGTTCGCGGCCTTGGCAACCTTCTCGATATCTGCTTGTGGAGCCGTCACATCCAGCGCCACTGTAACTGCACCCTTTTCTTTCAAATCGGCGATTCGTGATGTGCTGCGTGCGCTGGCGATAACTTTATGGCCTCGGGAGAGAGCCTCGAGGGCAATGTACTTACCAAACCCGCTCGAGGCCGCGGTAATGAACCAGACTGGAGTTTGTGAAGCCATACTTGACTGATCGACCATGCGGTGGCGTTATGCCGTCGAATAATAGTCAAGTGAAGGTGAGGAAAGAATGGATTGCTTGTTGTGGCAGCACTAGCAGAGTGAGTAAGTTAAGGAAGGCGCGGCGTGAGTTTGCCAGTGGCTTTATAGCATCAATTCACATTTACGATCTTATCGCCGATCTTGTAGCCGGCTCACACATGTTCTAGCTCTAGAACATGTACTGACATGCCTTAGACGGTGGCCGCCGTAAGTGTTGTACATGGGGAATGACCACTAAGGCCAACCCTCTGATCGATCGTAAGCATCTTAATTCCGATACTACAGCGAACTTGCTGACCGACCCGCATGTATTCGAAGTTGCCTGATTGTTGCAGCTCGTCTGGTCTTGGCTTTGATGGTTGAGATTTATTTGTCAAAGTCAATGTGAAAGGCGGGGTCAGCGCCAATGAGCGAAGCGGAGTGCCGATGGCTTTCGGAGCAGCACCACATTCTCGCAGCATACATACACCTTTTCCCTTACCTGCGAGTATGTATCCATACAAAATTGTCGCCTTGTAGCCACCGCATATTCGTCCCGGCAGGTCAACGGAAGCTTCCACTTGATTATGAGGCGCCATTTCTCGGATTGTTAGGCTTACCCGCCGTCATACCATGACATGTGACGTAGTACTCCCAAACAAAGCCGCACCATACGTCTTTTCTCAGTTGAAAAGAGGTGATTCCTGTCCTCCCAAATGTATTCGATCTGACTATGGATAACCGACCGCAAATAGCTATCCGCGTTTTGCAAGCAGTTGCGCTTGTCGCGCCTAGTCTCTATACTGGTACTCAGAACTTCTCTCTCTATATGCCAGCTGTTGTTAACACGCACTCAGGACTTACCTTCACCTACAGCCATGTCGTGATTCCGCCCGTGGTTGCCCACGCACCGCCAAAGCTCCTCGCGAAGCAGTGGCTGCAAGCCTACCAGTTCGCACCCAGCTTCGTCGCACCTCTCGTCCTTCTTGGTGCGTCCAGTAATGCATTGCTAGCTTATCTGTCGGCTGGATCACCTCCGCGAATAGCTGTACTCTACTTCATAGCAGCTGTTGCTATTGCTAGCATCATTCCCTACACCGCGCTATACATGGAACCTGGGGTTAATGGCGCTGGGAAATGGAAGGCACAAAAGCTCCTGCGTGGCGAATTTGAGTTGAAAGGTCAAGGTCAGGGCACAGATAAAGACACAGCGAGAGCTAGCTGGAAGAGATGGGCGGAGACCGTGGACATGAAGACTATTGCAGAGCTGTGGGCGACAACAAACGCGTGGCGATACGTGATCACGAGCATGGCTACAGTGATCAGTGCGGCTGCGACAGTGAGCATGGCTTGATGGTCCCGAGACAAACCGCGAAGCTTCTGTACTACAAGGTACGAAGCGAGGCGCTGGTTTGGCTAGAGTGCGTCCAGGCGTTGTCTGCTTGTCAGGGAGCCCCTTGACCAGAACGAGAGAGACTGGCACTTCAGAAACAAGCATCGTGTGCCTCGCTCTTCAAGAGCAGTTCCCTTTCAACTGTCACTCGGCATCAAAGATGACCAATCCGTCCTGGTAGCGAATTAGTCGCGACCAGCTAGTCACTATCGTTGGCAATTACTACAAGTTCCTGGCGAGGTTTAGCATCCCAGAACCAGCCCTCAAGTTCCCGCCTATAGGAGGATGGCCCAACATCACCCAGGGGTTCACAGAAGCCTTCCCAAGATCACCAATCGCCATTGATCTCCTCAAGTATATACCATATATCGACGAGAAGACTCCAACGAGATGATTATCATCATTCACTAAGAATACGATGTCGTAGATTACTCCAAAGGCGGGCCTCATGCACAAGCAGAAGACGGCCAGATGGGAGCCGATTTCGTACAAGAACTTGTCGAAGACCTCAACGAGCGGAGGGCCATTTCAATTGCGGTTTCTCTGCTATCGTGATAACTTATGGAGGATCAAAGACAAGGGCTGATGGCTCGCAATCTGCACGATATGTATCGATGTGATTTTGTCTGAATGAGCAATACCACAAACGTAGATACTTCGTGTGAGATTCAAATAGGCCCTTAGATGCCTTGGTTGGTATTGTTTAATCTGTCTGATTCCTGATTCTTGAACCATGCCCTCGTCCGCACTGGCGCGATATGCATAGTATGTTTGATAAGTAACTTTTGTAAGAGGAAAGAACAACGCTATCATGCCAAGCTACGCCTGCATAGCAATCCCGAAGGACAACATATTAGAAAATCTATACTGATGAACGTTGGTAATGTGAAATGAAATAACAGCTTATGCGCGAGGCGTCGACCCCAACAACCGTCCCAGACTACTATTGGCAGGTAGGGGCGATGGTACTGGTGACTTCGCGTACATGATCTCACCCTCGATGGTGCTCATGGATGTCCTTGAGACCGGTGGTGCCTTGTGCCAGTACTGCTTGGGACTTGAAGGGCCGGTCAGAGGGGTGACAAGATCGATTGATTTTGATGCATATGATGAGCCGTGTGTCCTTGGTGGCAAAGGTCGGTTGTTAAAAGGTTGAGTGTACGGGGTGTAGGGGAGTGAGAAACTGTACGACGAGGCCGGGGTATGCGATAGAGAGGGTGCAGCACTGAAGTTGGCCGATGAGGCTGATGCACGCTCGTAGCGAGGTCGAACGGGTCGCATAGTGTCAGTTTCGCTGGAGATGTTTTGAAACTGGCGAAGATAGTTAGAGGCGTCGGAGTCCGAACGATGGTAGTCATCTTCGATCGAGCCTTCTGAGGATGCATACGAGTTGCGCTTGGAATGCGATTGGGTTGGCGAGCGCTGCGGGATAATATCATGGAAGTGAAGGTCGTCAAATGTGAAGTTGGTGAACGGTGTTGTTGGAGGTGAGTAGTCGTAATATGTGAGGCTCTTCTCAGCGTCCTTCTTTTTGCAGCTAAGAAGACGTAAGCAACATGACCATGGAGTTTATTGAGTGGGTCTGCTTACCTCTCTGAACAGTACAATACTGAATTGCTGGGGACAATGATTTGCTTTTCGCAGACAGTGCTAGTACTCGCATTAGCACATGCCCGCTGGCAAAACCGCGAACAACATACCAGTAGTTCAGAAAGCTCACAGCCATCGGGTCCTCTTCCTCGTCTTCAACTGCTTCGCGGTGCGGAAGAACCTTCCGTCCGTGGGAGGCTGAACGTTTCGACAAAGGGGCAGGCTTTGAAGTCCTTGTGTGGTTTGGATGCGCCTTTTTAGAATGATGCGATGGGTGTCGGACGTGATGAGTAGCCATGTTGAGGCTGGATGTATACTTAATAAAAGCCGCACTTGACTCTAAATCGCGCACGGTTCGTTGTGGTGCGCAATTGCTACAAGCTGAGAATTACGAAGAAGCGGTAAGTGCACAGCCCTTGGAAGTGCAGATGACGGAAGGACGTGCGTCTTTGTTTAGAATCGTTATCTTTGATCTGCCTGCAGCCTATGAATTAGCACAGGGCCAGATCTCGCTAATAGAACCTCGTAGATAAGACGAGGCATGCACTGTTCCTTTCCCGCATTGAAGGGACCACCGTGACACGAAGAATGTAAGAAGAGAGTAGCAAACTTACAATGACGTTTGATAAGGGGGTGCGACAGCAACCTCGGGAAGGGAGGCTATCACCAGCAGGAACCGTGCAGTAGTGTTGCCGGTCCGATCGATGTGAGCGATAAGAACTTCAAGGGCCAGGAACAATGCCGAGGGTTGCCAGTAAATGTGCGGGTTTCAGCGGCTGTAGCTATTTGGAGAGATAGCAGTTGTCGTGGATCGTGAGCGGCAGGCGGGAGTGTTAAGTAGCTGAGGGGGCATGTGGGTACCGAATTCTAGAACGCTGTTGACGACAACGGCCGACTAGATTTATGGAGTTATCGTACGCGTGGAGGTGATCGCACGCCATCTCCAGCGATTCGGCTGACTCTTCGCTGCCTGCACCCCACATCGCACCCACCACGGTGCTTCCCTTGCGGCGCCCACTTACAGTTTTTCCACTGCTAGACAGCGCAGAAAGCGATCGCAGAGTTCAAGACCATCAGGGTGTGCTGCATAGGGAAGAGGAGCCGCTGCAACCTTTGACCAATTGCAGCCATACGTGTTCCCACGGAACGGCCCTGGTCTGACAAGGCCCATGTTCCACAGCTCTGTTGCAAATCTGGTAGCAGAGTACAAGAATCTGCGGGTACTGAAGTACTATGTGCAACTGCCCACTCAGGTCCCTGTGACTCTTCGAAAACAATCACGTCTTGTATCACGATCTTTGCTGCAACGATGAGCACCGATGGCGAATGTGTCCGCCGTGTCACAGATTTCCGCATTGGGGATACCGTAGCCGTAGCTTCCGCTGAGGTAATGGAAACTCCGGCTGAAGCTACCCGAGAGTCAAAGAATGTGCTCAGCACGCAGGACAAGCACCAGTCGAAATCATATGCCTCATCCAAGAGCTTGGTAGCATCTGCATCCGTCGTCACGAATGCACCGGCGTGGACAGATCGCTGGACTATCCGAGTGTGCTTGATCGTAAAATGGCTGACGGCTCAACCAATCAAAAATCGCAGCCCGGCCACCCGCCATGTTAAAATCCTGCATAAGAAACTTGAAGTATCCTGGGCTCGAGACATTACTGCGTGCAGTATTGCAGGTATGCTACAGGCTGCAAAGTGAGGTCTAGACCATCCAGTTGATCGATGAGAAAAACGTGCGCCTTGTCGATCAGACAACGAATGGATCATGATGAGCTTCCTCAGGTTTGGTGATGCGCCATATCTGGATTGGTGTTGACGTTGGATAAAAGGGTCCTGCTTGCTCGGGCTCCGGTGTTGGTGGGAAGCCGAGTTGCTCAAACCTGAAACCATTCCGCCCTAGTTACCCCACAAGGTCAGCAACAGCTCACAGTCATGACGAGGAAGATACCCACTACACGCGCTCAGGAAAGTCTCGAACGTAGCCTCATTGCGGATCGTCGCGGAGATCAGTATCACAAGAGCTGGGTTCAAGTCAAAAAATTCGTTCATCGTAGACGCCAGGCGTGGAATGACGGTCTTGTCATAGGTCTGCTCATGTGTTAAGGTCAGGTTTCCCCGGCGAACGGCCATGACGATGCACTTACGACGTCTGCACCAAGAAGGACGTTCGGCACCTCCATTCCATAGTCTTCAGAGAAGGCTGTTGCATCGACTGGCCATCCCCATTTGAGGGCTGCTGTTCGAACTTGATACCCCGTCTGATTGTCTAGATCAAGTCCGTTGAGGAAGAGGTTAGTCTTAATGGCATCCACGACGGCCTCATCCCCGTCAGTAGCAACTACTCCAGCTGCTCCGAGATGCTTCGCGCAAAGGATGGAGATGACGCCAGTGCCAGCGCCTAGCTCGAACACTCGCTTTCCTGCGATCCATTGTCGGCCAACGTCTGTGGTCAAGAATGATCCAAGGAGAAGGGCTGCCTCCCAAGTCCTAAGACCAGTCGTACCGGACCCTGATATGACCGATCGAGCTTCGAGGAGGGTGACCGCTTGCTCGTCCGCAGTGGTGTCGTCAGCTGAGCGGAGCGGATAGGAGTATGTCACAAAGGCTTTTTGTTGAGCCGAGTCGGCCTCGGACGGTACGTTGGAGGTAAGTAATGTCGACATCGCAGACATTAGGTCATCTGAGATCTCCTGCTTGTAAAAGGCAAGAGGTCAGCAGCTGAAGGGAAGTTCGATTTTCTGGATCTGCGTGCGATCTGAAGTACAGTACTTGAACGGACATAAGTGAGATTGGTAGAGTGCAGAAACCGGCTGACGTAGATGTAACAAAGAGTAGTGTGAAGAAATAGGAAACCATACATCCTCCTCTGGGTCGATGATTGACCGCTCCAGCTTCGAAATGAGAAGCTTCAGGACCCTAAGTTGGTAACGTTCTGGTGGTGGCGACTCGATAGAAAGTTTGTCGAACATATGCGCGAACATCCAGGCTTGCACCCCATGCTTCTTCAAGATGTGTGCATCTGGCCATCTCAGTTGTGATGGGTCTACCAGCTGTAGGTACTGGCGCCGCAGGATTCGCAGCTGCGCCAGCTCCCCTTGAGCAATACTCATACTTGCTGCAACTATAATGCGCTTCCTCCTAAAGAATAAGTCACGATATGCTCAAGACTGCTGTTGTTCCGTGCAGTGATGTTCCAGATGAAGGGTGCAGTGTTCGATGTTGCGGCGACGGAAGGTGCGTTAGCGTTGCCAAGGCGCTCCACACTAAGCGAGAAACGCACCTGCCTCGTCGAAATTGCAAGTTTCGATATCGACGACAGCCTCCTGCGTTACTAACACAGCCCATCGACAACAGAAGGTTCGATCCCGTCAAGTACGTCCCGAGCGAACCTCTGCATCGCTGTCGCTCCTAGCCTTCGGACACTGACAGCTCCGTCCAGGTCGAAAGTCCAACTTCCAACATGGCCGATTCTCAGGTTACTCTGCGCACGCGCAAGTTCATCCGCAACCCCCTCCTCGGACGTCGCCAGATGGTCGTGTAAGTGCATTGCGCACCGGGCAAGCAATTGCGAAGGACAGGCTCTGACATTGCTGTGTAGCGATGTCCTCCACCCCAACCGCGCCAACGTCTCCAAGGACGAGCTCCGTGGCAAGCTCGGTGAGCTCTACAAGGCCAAGAAGGACGATGTCTCCGTCTTCGGCTTCAAGACACACTTCGGTGGTGGCAAGAGCACCGGCTTCGCTCTCATCTACGACTCCGCCGAGGCCATGAAGAAGTTCGAGCCCCGCTACAGGCTCGTCAGATACGGCATGGCCACCAAGGTCGAGAAGGCCTCCAGGCAGCAGCGTACGTTACATCCGCTGACGCTCGCGCTGTTGAGAACGTTGCATCGCGTGTGTATGGTATGGTGATGGACATGTGCTGACAATTGTGCAGGCAAGCAGCGCAAGAACAGGATGAAGGAGTTCCGGGGCACAGCCAAGACCAAGGGTGGCGCGAAGAAGGACAAGAAATAAGCGGTTTCGCTACGACAATGATCACGACGAAGGTCATGGTTGGGGTGGAGTGGCGATTCTTCTGGGCTTGGTTCGCCTGGTTCTTTATCATGGTGGACATGGAGTTGCAGCGGGCATCGGCATCGTGTACAGCAACTACGAACGCCTGAAAAATACTTGCGGACAGGAACGGCACTACGGATGGCGTTTAAGATTCCTTGTCTGCTAACCATCAATGCATATCATGGATCTTTCGATTTCACAAACAACGCCAACACCCCACGCCACCACCTTTCGCATCGAACACCATACTAAGTTGATTTCTATACGGTTCGAGCATTTCAAGATGCCCTGTCGATTTTGCTATAGTGCGCTTTGTCTGTGATGGCATGCCTTTGTTGCGATCGCAGCGTTCTCGTCCGCGCGACTCTTGCATTTACATATCAACCAACCTCCCACGCAAAATCGCCTGAGGGAGCAGATGAATTCGAGCTCACAGGCCACTTTGCTGCAGACATGCCTAATCTTTCGGTCCCAAAGCAATGAACTTAGCCAATGCTCCATAACTTCAACTCACGACTGAACAGCTGATGCTCTTTTTGTGCGGAGAAAACATAATCTCAGACGTGCGACTGTTCGTGGCTCATCACTACATCAAACAGTCATATGAGTACGTTTGCGCGAGTATGTGCAAGCAATTTATGGCGATTTCAAATCTGTGGTCTGCCATCAAGCGATGCAACGTATGTCTTGTTCGATTGTAGTTGGCAGTCCATATGTGTGTACGTCTCTACACGAATGCGCACTTGCGGGCGGACCTTACTTAGTCAGCGATGTCTTGGCAATTGTCGAACCATGGGAAGCTTCGAAGCTCACCCACAAAGAAAGCGCGTTTCAAGGCAGCTCCTTTTGAGGTGCCCTCGCCTCGCTCACACGTCCGCTTCGCTACTCTATAACCACACATCCTTACGCGACTCATCATGCCGTCCTCCGTACCGATCCACGCGCCACCGCCGCAGATGCCAGGCCTCCTGGTGCCTAGTGAAGATGCGCGAGGGCTCAAGGACGCAGTCGCAGACATACTCGAGCGCGATCGCATGACTTTCCCGGGCGCTCAACCTGTATCATTTGGTCGCGAACACCTTGCCGAACTGCAGCAACGTGAATACTTCATGTGCGAAAAGACCGACGGACTGCGGGTTCTACTGTTCATGCACTGGTTCGTCGACGAATCAGAATCCATACAACCGCTTACCTTCCTCATCGACCGCAAGAACAACTACTACAATGTCGAGCCCGCCATAAAAATCCCTTACTATCAAGATCCCAACGATCGGAGCAAATTCATTTTCGGCACAATACTAGATGGAGAGCTAGTGAATGATCAGTATCCTGGAGAGCCGTCGCCTCGTCTTATATACTACGTCTTTGACGCGCTGGCGGTAGATAACACCAACCTCACAACTAAAGGCATGGACAAGCGGCTGGGCCGCATGAAGGAACATGTCCTGAGGCCCTACAATAAATGGCTCGAACAAAACCCCTCTCTTAATGTGCCACACCTACAGCCATTCCGTCTCAAGGAGAAACAAATGCACCAGTCGTACCATCTCCAGCATATCTTCAACAACATCCTTCCCCAGCTCAAGCACGGCAACGATGGCCTCATTTTCACTTGTAAAGATACGCGCTACCAATTCGGCACAGATCAGCATATCCTGAAATGGAAGCCTCCTCATGAAAACACCATAGACTTTAAGCTGCGCTTGGGCGAATTCCCCACCATCGATCCCGAAGACGGCGAAGAAGGTCTGATCCCAGATTACGAAGCGCTTCCGGCTCCTGCTCAACTCCTTGTTCAGCACAACAACAACGACTATCGCCCATTTGCTGTGCTATCCCTCACGCCTGCTGAATGGAACACTATGAAGTCTCTCAAGCAACGTCTCGATGGTCGGATCATTGAATGTTACCGTTCGCCTGGTGGCCAATGGAAATACAAGGCTGAGGCAGATGGTACGCCGCGCTGGCGTGACGACAAGAAGGACGCAAATCATATCAGTACCGTCAACAGCGTGCTAGCCAGCATTGAGAATCCTGTCACTGAGCTCGATCTGTTGGGCAATGAACAGAAGATTAAAGAGGCTGTATACCGCATTCAAGGCAGACCTCTACCCTCACAGACTGGCGAGGATGAACGAGAGGCTAAGAAGAGAAAGTTCAGTGAGGCAAACGGGCTGCACTAGAATGGCGCTCCTGCGACAGATACAAAGGCCTCGCGTGGGGTTCTGGAGAGGTACTCTCAACAATTCAACAAAGGTACCCGTGTATTGCCCGAGTGTGTCGAACATGGGACATTACACAAAGCAGCGGCGAACGCAGAGCAAGCTTTGGAAAATAAGGCTCAAGTAAAAGCAGCAGCTAAGGCAACCAATATTGCCAGTGTGCTGCAATCAGACACCGATGCAATCTCCACTCCTGCAGATGACTCTAGTATCGTGGAGGCATCCGAACGAAGTGGGTCGCTTTCGAGCTGCAGCAGGTATACAGACAGTAGTTCTTCTGGTACAAGCTCGCGCACTGTCTCCGACCAGGCATCTGGTACCAGGCCTTCTGCAAATGCTGGTCAGCCCCCTGATGATACTCAGGTCCTTGAGGGCAGTCAGTCTTCCGAGGAAGACGATGCCTGGTTTGAGCGTCGATATATGGCGGATGTTGCTCGTGTCCCACCAAAACGTCCACGAAAACCCGTCAACTACTATGTCGAGGATGCGCTGTGATTGGAATGTTTGCCAGGTCGATCCTTTGGTATGCGATTACCCCATATCTATGCTACGCATTAGCATTTGCGCTTGACAATAATTACGTGGGCTACGGTTAGGTTTGCTGAGAGAGGCAGGGGTTCACTTGAGCACTGTATAGATAAGTATTGTTACAACGGCGTTCATCCATTTCGGTTACAGGTTAAGATACCCAGAGGTCGAGATTAGACCATTCGAAAGGCAAATGCGATTTTCTCCCTAACAAAGTTCCCCGACTTTACGTATGCGCCGTTGCCGGTGACGAGTCTTTGGCCAGCTTTTGTTCAAACGTTCGGACGTCGGTCTTGTTCGCAGACACATTAGATCAATGTGTATCCGATCCTTTTCCTGATCTCGTACCAATTCCTTTGGCCGAAACTGGTTTGATAGAGTGCTGGGGCGTTAAGCAGCATGCGCACGACACACAGAGATCGAGTAATGCTGGGCGTAGGAGATATTAGATTGCCTTCGAAGGCGCATTCTGTAGCATTGGCTCATGGCGATACGGCGTCGCTTCACCTTGATCGAAAAACATGGTTCACTTGAATTAGGCCCAAGAATACGACTCTCAGTAGGGCAATGTACTACTCGTACTTGAGAAGGCTGCGTTAATAGTAGCTCTTGCCATGCTAAAACCTTTCTTCCAACCGAACTAAAACAAGGCTGCCGCTCATGGGTACAGAGGCAAGTCTTAAAACCATACTTGCACAAATATCCCAAGAACAGAGTGGCGTGTGGTTTTCGCCAACAATCGCGCGCATTTTTGCTCATGGTGATACCTGGATGGTGGGATTCTGTGGGCTACAGGTAATAAGTTCTCGGCTGTTCTTGCAGGCTTGTAGAGCGCAGCGACTTCAGGACCTACGCAGAGGCAATGTGATGAAGAGAGAATCCACCCTTGGCATGCACAGTGGCTTTACTTGGACCCGATCAGTCTCACTACATATACTACGCTGTCAAATCGCAGAATGAATCGATATCAACTAGTTCAGGCTACACCTGTGTCTTCACACAGACAATGTAAGCACTAAAACTCGTCCTTCTCACAAAGATCAACCAGTTCCCAATATCAGAACAACTACCAGCTGAGGCTGTCAGCTAGCAGCTTCGTACCTACGGCCTATCGTTTCCAAGGTAGGACAGCGCTCTGTGCACCCTCGTTGATCAACCTGATGATCTTCACGGAAGTGGCCCTTCCCGCCATGAGACGGGAAGTACCGCACCACCAGGTGTTCCATTTTGCTGGTAAGTCCGCGAGGAGGCGATTGTGTATGATCAGCCGTGGTTTATAGCAAGTGGTAGATTAGCGTGGCTGGAAGCATAGCATTTGTTTGACAGTGTCATCGGCTACAGCAAGAGTCCTGCGATGATTGGCGCTTCTATCTTGGTTTAAGAGTATGTGGACGGCATGTGATCTGGGGTAAAAGAAAGCCGGGATTGAACTACCCGGTCTTGGCTGTGGTAGCCGGATCCAGACTGCTGTGTCAGGGTGATGTCCGAAGGAGTAATTACTCTCGTGACCTATACAGACACCAAGATGTTTGCCGTACGTGTGAACAATCATCTGAGAAAATAGAATGTGACAGCGCTGCAATCGCTAGGAAGCCATAGCGATTCCACCTTTTGGCATTATATACTGATAGAAGCGTGCACTGCCATTACGTGAATGTTAGTCGAGATCATTGCACCGCCTTGCGCAAGTCAGGTTTACTCAAACGTAGCTGTGACTGCGAAACTTTCAGTGAGCAGATATAGTACTGATGATCACAGACCACCTTGTGCAGTATCGTATGTCACTCAGTGTTCGCCAGTCAACGCACGGGACAAACGCATGGCCCCGAGTGGGTACATACGTGGATGTTTCGACCGCGGGATCCGGGTGTTAGAGCTAAGGATCTAAGATCCCGGAGCTGCTTCTTGATCGCCGTGGTGATGACCCGACACTATGGCGATATGCACAGATATGTCGCTCCTTGCAGCGCTTTCAATACTTTCTTGAGAGCGGCCATTATTACGCACAGACATTCGTGCATCATGCACGGTACTAGTACGGTACGGGGCTCCACGTTCAGCCCAGGCTTTGGTATATGGGAGGCCATCGACTGTTGCGACGTTCGGGTTCGTATTCATTTCCGCTCGTGGCGTCTGGCCGTAGTAGTATCCTACTCTTATTGCCGGTTGAGATTAGTCTCCCGCGTGTCTGAGGCGCGACTGCATAGCTAAGCGAGACGAGCTGGAGATATGGCATAACTGCTGGAGCAATCTGACAAGGCGGGCGCGCCTCTCGCGCCTTGCATATGACCACGTGAGACATGCGGATGGAGTGTCATTCCTAGGCAGTGCCAGACTCCCCAGTGGTAGTCGAGAACAGTTCCAGATATCTTGAGACACGTCAGAATGCGGTGATTCGAACCTTGGAGCGCTGCAGACAAGCCGTTAACAGCATGTCACTGTCGCCAAGTGTTGATGGGAGATCGAAACTATTATGAGTTCTAGGATTGCGCAGGTGACAGTTCTGCTTTGGTCACCTCGGAGTATGGGGTATGGAGAGACGCATCACGATATACAAAGGCGCACCGCCAGTTCGCTGCGCATCGACGCTGTCAAGGTGCGTACACGAAATCGGACCGGTGTCATGACTTTGTGGCTTTCGCAGGTCTGTCGGCAATCAAGCACTGCGGCCCAAGGACATTCATCCTGTTTGACCAACATTGCCAGATCGATTGACCTGTGTTCTCTGCTGCCTGGTTCGCCCGGAAGCAAGAAGAAGGGGTGTAAGCAATTCGTTGGGCTATTTGAGACTCCTCTTCAACCCATCTTTGAACGTTTCATGTGGTGGGATCGCTAGTTGAGATCTGGACACTTCTCCTAGCGTGCCTCATAAAGTTGAAGAAGACGTTGGCCCGGTGCTTGCTGTGGAAAGTTTGGATTAGCACGAAGAGGCGGATCTTACTCCGTTGAAACTGTACCGTAGCAACGTTCCGTCCCGCGATTCTGTCTGTTGAAGAAAATACTGTGTCAACCTGGTAAGGTGAACTTCGCGATATAAACGACACTTAAAGCACAGTCATAGAGAATGTGGCAGCGCAGCGCATACAGCGCAGAAAAAGGCCTACGAAATAACCAACGTATTGGTCTCGTGCCCGAGTCATCTGATGTGCTTCTTCGAGTGATTCTTGCGCATAAACTGGAAGCAGTGTGCCTGAGGCCGCAGTGGATGGCTGCAGCGAGGTGGCTACGATCTTACGCTGAGAGAGGAGGGCATCCTTTTGGGATCTGATGTATACAGCAGCCGGAGCCAGGTCATGGATACAGAAATAATCGTCGCGCGTTTTTTGGTACTCGGTACATGTGCCGCTCCAGGGGTTATTGGTGGCGGCGTCATTGGCCTCGACTGATTGCTACCTCCGTCCTGCAGCTCTCTGTGGATTGTCCTCTCCGGATTTCGTTAAAGCATTCAAGTGGACAGTGCAGCAAGCGTGCCGTGAAAGCTGTTTCCATAAGTCTTTCGAGAAGAAGTGGAGAACCCGCTGGGCCCTCAAGCGGAAATTACCCTCACAGGTCGCGTCATCGTGCGGTGTTGGCTTTGGAACTTCGCGTCTTCTAGCGAGCGGAGAAAGAAACAAGTTCTTTGCGTGGCTGTCTCGTGCTTCGACGGTGTCAGTTAGCGGTTTTGCGTGGCTGTATTAGCCAAAGCGGGCAAAGACGGAATGACAAGCGCCAGTCACCAAAGGCGTCATTACACTACGGGCACTACAGTACACTACATATGAATAGCTCACGGTGTTGAAACACAGCTTTGCAGATTTCATCACCAATTGGGTCGTTGAAATCCCTGTGTGGAGCAATCAATACTCTTGAATGTACGTTGGCAAGCCTGGCTGTACGAATTGCACATTGTGAAGTCCATAGGAAGGGAAATTAAGGCCCAGAGGGCGAAGCGAAATGGTATCGGAGCGAGTCTCACATAGTAGACTGTGTCCGATAGGCTACGAGTCGAATTTCATAGCCGGATGGCAAATGAGAGACAAACCTGGTAGCATGAGCGAGTCGGTGGCCCGAAAATAAGAAACTGCGGTAGCGCAAATCAGAACAAGGCAATGGCCTTCGCTTCAGTGTATGCGACATGGAAGAGATAGAGAACAACGGAGCGCGTGACTTTAGACGCGTTACAACAAGTCGCTGAGATTGACACGCGAGGGGCTGCGGTAAGTGGAGAGAGGGGGACCTGATGCTCACATCCGCCTGCAAATCAGGGTTCGCAAACCCGGCAGAGCATCCAGACGCAACACTGCTTCATGGTTGATCCCGAGACTTGAAACACAAGAACAGAGGCTTTGGTGGAGATGTCGTGATAGACACTTCCATGTCAGGATCCAGCCCCCCACATCTGTAACACACGTGGCTGCACGTTGGGCCAGGCATAATCTTTCTTACAACGGCTTTCGAAGCCGAAGAGTTTTGAGCATTGTCAAACAAGGCGCGGGTGTTGTTTGATGAAGTCGGTGAATTGCCGGAAGTGTGATCCATCGTCATGGATTTGGGGCTTCCTAGACTGATGTGTGTTCAAGGCAAAATACGCGGTGCAGGTCGAACTGAAGTCCTACGCGTGGTCCAATCAAGATTGGCAAGCACAAGGCAAGACCACCTCGCATGAACGACCAATGTGTAGAGGTCGGGATACCTGGTGTCAAGGTACGATGACGCTATACCGGAGTCTTCCGCTGGATGCAGATCTCTGAAATGTTGAGTGGGAGATCAATTATTGATTGCTGGACCTACAAGTCGTCGTGGCCAAGTCGCCAACATGTTTTTGCCACACTTCATGCGACCGCGTGGCTGCCATGTGCGTCGATTGCGCAAGGTCCCGCGTGAGACCAAGGAGCATAGCGAATGGCAATATGGCAGCCTGTGTTCTTGGATTGTGAGTGTGCACAGCGAACTACGATGCCCAAATGGACGACTCGAGCAACCGTACTAAAGGTCAGTGTGTTCAGGCAGACGACTGCTCCCTTACTCAAATTCACTCCTTGTCGGCAGAGGGGCATGCTTGCTTGTGATCTCGATCCTAAGCCAACAGGGAAATAAGGTTTAGGGTGACTAGACCTCGGTCAAGGATCACTCTGCTGCAGAGCACGCGTGGACGACGCCTCACATTACTGTAAGGATATCGAAGGTCTTGCACCAATCAACTCCGAAGAGGGTGCTTGCAAGTTGGCGGACCTTTTCGCGAGGCGAGCCCTACAGTATGCAATCTCTGTAGAGCCAGCCCCGTCGGTTCCAAACTTTGTATCCGGAGGAATGACTCGACACATTGCGAAGGGCGAACATTGGGCAACTTGGGCCGCGGCGTGAGAATCATGCTATGAGTATGAGGGTGCGAGAAAACTGGCGTAGAGTAGTGTGGCGGGCGGAAGGTGGAAGCAGCTTCTAGTGGCCGTGAATACATGCCACGGGCAGCTTCCGAATACCGACGTCTAGCTTTGGAAGCTGTGCCGGACGATGAATCGGGAAGTGGCGGTTTTGCTCTTTCGTCTCCTTTTCGCTGCTGTTTGTCATCTGGTTGTGGCCGACTCTCCGTCCGCCGCGGATTGCTTGCTGTACTGGCGCCTGCACAGAAACGGCCTGGAGCCGATGCTTTCGGCGTGCTGCTTCGGCAGCAATGCTTTGTGCCCGAGACAGCAAGCAAGACTAGGCGATTGCATGTCAGATGAACTCTAAGGCACTGCCCAACAGGTTTCACCAAACAGTGAGCGAACTCCCCGATGCCAGCATGCGATTTGCAAGGGAACGACCGGCCCGCCGCTCTGGGTTTCCTGCGCTCGGACCGAGTCGAGCGTAATTTTGGAACCAATAAAAGCGCCTGTGGCGCGACTCCACCTTGCTGCCATTACTCCCTATTTACTGCTGCCCTGTGCTCCGACTAATAACCCTGGAGCGTGGGCGCCGACGGCGTCGTGCCTTAACAGGGGCGTCTAAAGTGCAGCATGATGCCTGCAGCCATGCCGTTCTCTGCTAGGCTTCCTGGCAAACGCTGTAGCTGCAGCCCACCTCGGTCGCAGTGGCAGGCGGAAGATATAACCAGAGCAAGCCAATCCCGCCCGTCCCCACACGCATCTTTTCCTCTGCATTTTGACGTCGCTGAAGTCCGAGTGCTGCCATTGCGCTGTAGAGTTGCATCGCGAACCGCGGTCCTCGCACTTGAATCGTGACGTTCCGCACCCCCCTGGACAGTCGCAGAACGAGCCGGTACCTGCCTTAAACTCAAAAGTCCCACCTGGTCCGCGGGCTTTGCGCAGCGATCCTCCGTATGCTCTGTTGATGCTGAAACGACTTTGAAGCGACCAAAAGACCAGCTACTTGCTCCGGACCGGGATTCGCCCATGTCGAACGGTTTTCATGCTTCTTTGTCTGGCTCGCGACGTCCAAGTGTCCCCCACCACCACTCACAACACAACCTCATTGAAGCAAACCTTCAGCAACTTGGTCTGGTGGGCCACAAGCACCAAAAGAAGAACAAGAGGAAGGTTGTCGAATTCAGATCCCCTGCAGATCACAGCGACGGTACCTCCTCCCTGAACCTTTGAGACCTTGTCTGGGAGCTCAGGCCGCTCATGACTTTCCTAGGAGGACTGCGCCCCGGCTCGCGCAGCTCCAATAATACCTCGTCCACCGCCACTGCGAAGCCATCCTCCTCACACGCGCAACGGAAAAACGGTAGCATCGACAGCCACGTGCCATTACACAGTGCCCGAGGCATGGCAGCCGTGCTCGACATCGAGAGGTCGCGTACCAGACGGGAGCGGACCTTCATAGGCAGCGATTGTGCTGTATGTGAGGAGGCGTTGGAGCACACGCTGCGAGGCGAACGCATACTGCAGCTGTCGTGCGGACACGTCTCCCACGAAGCTTGCTTCTACGAATACATCCGCGAATTTGAAGCCAAGGAGTGCCCAACATGCAATGCCACTCTTGGGTTGGACACCAGTCGAGGTGGCAACATCGACCTCGGTATGTATTGCTATTCGTTGTGTTGCTGAGGCATGCTGACAATAAGACGCAGAGAAAATCGTTCGATCAGTGCAACCTGACGCATCGCCGCAGTCGAGCAGCCAACGGAGCAACGCGCCTACGCCGACGCCATGGGACAATCAGTCGACCATGCATTCCGTCAGCGGTCACACACAAACTCGTTCTCGCAATGGCAGCGATGCTTCAGCTCGCTTCGCACCCTCGCACCACACTCGCCAACGGGACAGCAGCCACAGCCGTGAGCGCGGTTCTGACCGGGGCGGCTCCATGTCGCGTCAGCATTTGCGGAGTGACAGTGGTGCAACTGGCGTCGCTTCCTCGCACGATTACGCGGCAGCGCAGGATGGGCGGCGACATGACTATGACGTGCAGTCCATGGAGACGAGTCTCAGCAGCCCACGTGCACTTCTGAAGAACCCAATCCCGGCGCCAACAGTGACCGTCCGGAGCGAGTTTCCGACATTGAGCAGGTCGCGGCAGCAACAAAGTTTGACGTGTTTGGTGACAGTCGAGGTGGTGGAGGGGAAATGGCGGCCAGACCCTGAAGACATGCGAGGTGCACCACCCCTGCCCTCCATAGCAAGCGCAACCGAGAGCTCATTTGGGCGCCCCAAATCACCAGCACGCAGCAGGCACGCAGCTTATGATTACGACACACCATATGAGTCTGAAGAGGCCTTAGATGAAATTACCGAGGATTTGCATTCTCGTGTCGACAACTGGCATGGCCTCGACTTCTCACGTTTTGGGAAGCTGCGCCTGCATGGTCAGATCCGTGTTGGGAAGGACCGACAATCATGGCAGGAGCTCGAATGCTACCTCTTCTCGGAGATGCTCATCTGCGTGAAGGAAAAGAAAACTACTGCACAACCCCAATGGGATGATTCGAAGGCATCTCGGTCAAAGAAGACAAAGTGCACATTGAAGGGTTCCATCCTAATCAAGAAGCACTTGAACCAGGTCGAGCACTCACCAGATGACTTTGTTCTCACTCTGAGCCTGTCTGTAACAGAGCTTCCCTCCTTCCACCTACAATTCCCGGACCGCAGCCAGCTCGAGATATGGCGCAGAGCCTTGATGGACATTCGTCTCGACTTACCCATGAGCAGAGGATTGCCAGACTACGACCAGGACCACTCCGGGACCGAGGAAGACGATTACCGCAGACCGAAACGCGTGTCTTCTGTCAACTCCTCTTACGGTGCCGCACGCTCGATTATGACTGCACCCACCGAATACACTAGTCCTCGAATTAGTCCGCCGGAACCACGCTTGTCCGGCTCAATTCACGTCCCCATCGATGTTGTAGTGGTGATCCCTGTCTCTTCATCAATGCAAGGCTTGAAGATCAACCTGTTACGGGACACTCTTCGATTTCTCGTCCATAACCTTGGCGAGCGTGATCGCATGGGGCTGGTGACGTTTGGCTCGAGTGGAGGTGGGGTCCCCATCGTTGGCATGACCAGCAAGGCATGGAGAGATTGGCCGAAAGTGCTCGACTCGATCCGGCCTGTCGGTCAGAAGAGCCTCCGTGCAGACGTGGTGGACGGTGCCAACGTAGCCATGGATCTGTTGATGCAACGCAAGTCAAGCAACCCACTGTCAAGCATCATGCTCATCAGCGATTCGTCTACTTCAGATGCTGAGAGTGTCGATTTCGTCATCTCTCGCGCCGAGGCTGCAAAGTAAGTTCTCCAATTTGACTCCTGCTAGCTCCAGACTAATGCCTTGATCAGGGTTTCCATACATTCATTTGGTCTGGGTCTCACCCATAAGCCTGACACCATGATCGAACTGTCCACACGCACAAAAGCGTCCTACACTTACGTAAAGGACTGGATGATGCTTCGCGAGTGTGCAGCCGGGTGTCTCGGAGCTCTCCAAACCACATCACATCAGAACGTTAGGCTGAAGTTACGTTTACCTGAGGGCTCACCTGCCAAGTTCGTCAAGATCAGTGGTGCATTGCAAATTACAAAACGGGCTACGGGAAGGGACGCAGAAGCCGCACTAGGTGATTTGCGCTTCGGAGACAAGCGAGGTATGCAGAACTCTGGATTTGAAAGGTTATCGCTAGTTACTAATCTTGACTAGATATCTTAGTGCAGCTGGCCATCGCTCCAGACTCAGGCTCGCCAGACCAGCTCCCACAAGACCCTTGGGAAACCATCGTTTCCGGACTTGAAGCCTTGGGAGGTCCTCTCGATCAGGATGATTCGCGTACACTCAGCGTTGAAGAAGTGCCCTTGATTCAAGCGGATCTCACCTATGGCGACATCCTTAGAGAAGGGACTCTCTCGCACTTGGCCCGGCCATCATTGCTAGCCATCACTCTGCTACCGTCCGGACCGAAGAAAGTTTCAACAGCGTTTCCGCCAACACCTCCCATTCCTCCTCACCCTCATGTTGTTCAGCGCCGCATGGAGTTACTGACGTCAGACATGTTGACACGAGCGCTGACATTAGTCTCGCGTGGCCAGCATGAACGAGCTCATCACCTTTTGAAAGAGACTCGCAGTATCTTGAAGGGGCTGGGTAAAGGAGGTTTACCCCCTCTGCCACCTCCAGGTCAGCGACGACCTGATGCACCCAGCATCAATGGTAGCACAGGAACCTCATCGCCCACACAAAGCACCGCTGGAGATCCTCGACCACGCACTCCCTCGCCACATGCGAACAGTCCTTTTACTCCAGCAGCAGGTATCGATGCCAGGACGATGCATGCACTCGACGCTGAATTAGAGTCCAGCCTAGAGTGGATCAATCATCCTGCAGTCTTCGGCCGAGACTCGAGAAAGGCTGTACTACAAGCAATTGGTGTCATTTCTTCACAACGCGCCTACACATTCAGGTCGCCCTCCGAATCCCTTTGGGCTGAGCGTGTTGCGGGTGTCAAACGCCTTTCTGAACGCTCGCGCGACTGGCGTGAGTCTGGCGACCAAGAAGCTCTTATGGAGGAGAACTAATTGTTTCTCTCTCCTTCCTCTGAGCTCTACGACTTTCTTGTATATGTTGTATCATACCACATCATAACCCGACTACCCATACGGCTTTTCTTTTCTGATTGGTTACTATACCCCTGGCGATTGGCTCTTTGGACTTTGTTCATGGTTATGACAAGAACGGTGGATTATTGCCTCATCCGGTCGTGGAGACTGGACTTTCATTATCGTCTTTACGAAGGATACCATTTACCGGTCGTCTGTCTTCTGTGTTGTTAGACATGGCCTGCAAAAGTTGCATTTCAGCGTAGTTTTCTACCCACCATCATATTCCAATTGGATATCACTAGCGTTGCGACTTTCAGTGCATAGATTAACGAATGCATTATACCAAACATCTTCAATGCAAACTTTCCTCTCAATATGTCTACTGCTACATGTCCCAGCGCCTACATAGCAGCGATGCTGACCAGCGTAAGACTAAGATTGAGCGAGCTACGTCGATCAACCCTTGGAATACCTAAGATTTCGAGCGCTTGCCCGTTACCGTCAACACCTGCTTATAAAAGAATGGTAGAATGGCTGTCACGGTTTCGCTGATGTGCGTCCATCTAACCCCAGCTGCATACATGTGCGTGACACGAGCGCAGATGCAGCCAGATCCTATTGCCGACAAATCGCAATCGCGCCATCGTACTTACGCCTTCCCCAACGAAGCCGCGTTGAAAAGGTTGGTTACACGGCAGCTTTTCGCTTTCATCTGCTGGCGACAACGCTTCAAGATGCAGACTTTCAGACCGCTCTTCAGCAGGCGCAAGCGCGCTCATCTCCGCGCCCATGACTGCATTTCACAAGCTCAGGCGCGCCGCTCCCTGGCCCTCACGAATCAACAGTCGTTCAAATCCAGAGCGACAGCGAGAGCGCAAACGAGATCCGGTAACACAAAAGCGGGCGTATCCGTCATTGATGCGTGGCTGGCAAACCAGGGTCTAGGTAGCAGGTAGGTGGTGGGCTGAAACGTTTCTCCCGTCCAAGCCTGACAGGCACCAACACCATCAACACAATGACGTCGTGACACCACTGCCTTGAACGTCAAACGATCGATGGCAAAAAGAAATCCTTCGCGCTTGACCCTCTCCCTGTCACCAACCAACCCGCCCCCCATGCATCCCGAAACCTACATTCGGTAGACCACAGACGGCGACCAGGCGTTGAAACAACGACCCCTCGCCTCACGCATGCCACACTTGGTCCCGAGCGGGCAGGCGGTAGATGCAACCTAATCCGTCGACTCTGTATCGAGCCTGAGCTCTACGAAGCTCTTTTTCGCACTTATGGCCGACTACGCCCTTGGTACGCGACGCCCGTAGGAGCGGTAGCTGCAACTGCTGTTAACTGTCAAAGCGCTGTCACATCAGCCTGTAGTCGCACAATTTTCAACCTTCTGTTGCAATTCTGGTCTCTAAGTGGTGTCTCATATCTGTCAACTCTGCTTGTTGCGAGCCCCCGGAACGGGGCTATGGGAAAGCAGCCGCGACAAGAACCCCTGACCCAGTTGTGCTCAATTACCCAGTCCGAGTCGAGCCCTTAACTGCAGATTACGATGCCCATGGCGAGGTGCAAAGACGCCGTGAAACACCCAAGCTTCCCTTTGGCCGCCACTATTCTACTATGGCTTGTCACAGAAGTCTGGCCTGTCCTTCCCATCTTGCCCGGTTCTGTCGTACAAACGGCGTTTGCTCGTGGAACAGGGATGTCGAAGGATTTCCGAGCCCGGGCGGGTCGTCGGTTGACAAGCCACAGCTAAGCACGGAATAGGACTGTAAGACAGGGGCAGCGTTACGAATCGCAACTACGGATTGCAAAAGTGCTGTACCGCTTCACATCCCAGCCTTCTCGATTACGACAACCCCGATACTCTGCTGAGGTTCGAGAAAAGATGGATACAAGCGGCTTCGGGTCTCATGCAGGGTCAGAACGACGCCTACGCACACCTACGTCGCAGTGATGCAATGTCGAACTGCAAACATGTTTGCAGTGGCTTCTTCACGCTCTCTCAGAAAGGTATTCCGCATAGGTGTCAAGAATGTCTAAAAGCCAACATTTGATAGCATTCTGCCTTCCGAACCACCTCCTTGTTCGGGGTCGTATCGGACCTCCTTTGCTTCAGCGACGAGATCACCTCGTCCGATAGCTCGACCCGCCAAGGATAGGATCTGATGGGCCGTGCCTGTCGAACCCGTTTCCCTGGCCACGGCACGGCGCTTTATCCCAGAACCTGCTTTTCCCTTACATACTGTGGTACATACGATGTTCCATAGTTGCATCCTTAGTTGACTGCATGGGCCGTTCTAAAGCTCCTCGAAAATCCTTCGCGTGTCGCGTGTGCGGTGCTGCAATTCGGCATCTAGTTAAAGCGTTTTGCGCACCTCGCTATAAGGAGCTCGCGAGTCACAATACCCGCGATTTCTATCGAAAGTAATAACGGCGGCCGATATACCCCCTTACAAATGGTTTTTCCAGATGTAACCGCACACCGTTTTGGCCGCTTGCATATTGCTGGACGAATGTTTGCTTGCGCTTGGCGCGAAAACGCTAGTCTGTTCTTTCATTAACCATTTGTTCGCTCCATCGGCAACATCCGCCGTGACAAACGGTGTCCCATGCTGCCCTCACCATCCAACTGGAGCTACATTCTGCAGATCAAAACTAGATTTTCCCCACGTGCATGAACCGATCGGGAAGCTCGCTTGAGCCGGTCCGAGTCAACGTCCCAGAAAGGCAGCTTACAGATACAACACTATACGCCGCCTATCAGCATTTCCATAATATGAAAGCTGGAGTCGATCTCCAACAGGCAACCAGAGACGGGGATCTCCTGCAGCTTTGAGGGTTGCATAGGTGCATAAGATAGATGAGTGTGCACTCGACCACTTTCCAGAATAGCTCATACTCTATACATATCTGCGTGTCCTTCGGCAGTCAACAGCTGATATACGCAGTAAAGGTCGCCAATGCCGGACCCACATGTGGAGAAAGTAGCCGCTGCGGACTGTCCCCGGCGTCTGGGCGCTCGCCCAGTCGGTGAATGCTTGGGGCTATAGGGGAAGTTGGGCGACAGGTCCTCGTCATGATCAGATGGCGCAGCAATTGCGTGTTTCATGATCGATATACACGCACAGGCAGTGGAGTCGATATCGTGACAGCCGCTTCCATGCGCAGTTTCGCAACTGCCGAGTCATTGCAGGCTTCATGAGTTTGCGGCCTCATGCCCAGATCCTTCATTGTGGGGAAGTCTGTGTCGAGAGGTCGAAGGCTAGACTATATCTCTTTCCTTTTGTGGTCTGACGTCGTACGGTCAATACCACACACTGATTAGTTTAACATGGAGGCATACGCTTGATTGTGTAAGTCCAATACTTCGGCTGTACAAGAGGCCGCTTTAATTACTTGTGCTTGCGTCCATAGCGCATTTGTCTTTAATGGTGCTGGCTGCAGCGCATAGTATCCATGATAGTATCTCACTCCAAGAGCATTTTGAACGACACGCAGCCACTATCGACTCCGCATCGAGTAGCTATACGAGGACTCTTATCTTTCGGCCGGTGTAGCTGTTCAAGCTCTTTGCGAGTATCGCCGACAGAATCGATAATGTCGTGATGAACCTAAGAGTCAACCATAGCGGATTCACTGCTGTTATGCTACTAGCATGTGACAATCTGCAAAAGGACAGCTTCATACTCGGCGGGAATGGCAGCCGATATCTAACATGAAGGCATGGCTCGTGGGATGCGATATCGTGCAGAGCATTGACTACAAATGCACAGTCTGTGCTGATCGTAGCAGAGTCTTCCGTGCACTGGAGTCTTTGGGCTTGGACAACCTATCGTACAATTCACAGCCATATCACAGCCGTAAAGAATTCCACGTGTAGGACCCTTCGAATGTCGGGAGTGGAGCGTACACGGTCGCAGTGCCATATCCGTCCTCTACGCAAGCTGGACTGTTCGATCGCTATGTTAATGCTCCTGTGCTGTTATTGTATCCCGTTTTGGAGAGCAGCAGCCTCAGATTACTACAAGTTGAAAGACCACCTATGCCCGCTCTCATCGCCGAGACAATTCTCAGTGCAAGCTTCCGCAGCGATACACTGAGCACCTGGTATCCAATAGCCTTCTGCACAAGCGAAGCCGTCAGTGCCGCGGAAAACCTGAGATGAGGATTGCAGTATCGATCGTGCTCGTGAGCCCAAAACTCTTCGTGCTGAAGTGCACTACACACCATGCAGCTGATCACAACACGAAGCCTGGTCAACCAGCATTTGCAGACTTGCTCACAAATACCGCCATCGTTGCTGGCATAGAGAAGAAAAGTGTGCTCACTATGGAGACTAGCACGGCCAAGCACCTCAGTAGTTAGTAGAGGGTACTGCATGTATAGGATAATATCACCAATGGTTCAGCAATGAAGCCCACCACTTTTGCACAGCTTGAAACCACAAAATCAACTATCATAGACCAGCGTCATGCATGTGCACAGGAAACAGGGAAGTAGACGTCTGCTTGAAATAGCTTCCTGTCCGTATTTGTAGCGAGATGCCCCAAACATCCTCCGACGTGAACGGCTCGCCATGTGTACACATGCTTCTGAACGGCTATTAGAATAATCAACTGGCAAGCTTGGTAATCTGATGTCTTTATCACCGGTTTGATCTCACAGGGCTGTGCAAGTTTCTGCGTGGGAAGGGAGTGAGGTACAGTTTTCCTGTCTACTTCATAGCCCGCCCAGCGCGTGCATTCTGACGGACGGTTGGCGCTGAATGCTTACCACGGATGTAAGGGGGGCAAAAGGGCAGGAAGAGGTCTCTCATGATTTATACAGTAGTGACATATGGTCGCAGACACTGTGTGCGTCAAAACTACGCGCCCTTGGGTACATTTTACAACCTCTACGTATATAACATATGTACACATACATCCTGACCTCGCCTCATCTAAACCTCTCATAACGTTCCTCCTCTGCCAGTCTCGCCTCCACCTTCGCCACAACTTCGGAGCCGTACACCTCTTCCACACTTTTCCCGCCCTTCAGCACCTCCTTCTCATGCTTCGTAATCTCCTCTTTCGTCATGCACACCAGCTCGCGCATCACCAAGCGACTGCACTTCTGCCCCGGCGTGCTCTCGTCCAGGATACTGCCTTCAGGTCTCTTCCATCTAGTGAGAAAAAGCCTCGTCGAAAGGCCACTGATGATGCTGCGCGCGTTGTACACCTCCTCAACGAGATACCCGACGTCGTCCTGCGTGATGGGAATTTTCAGGCCCTGTGCCGGCTGCCCGGTGATATGGCGCGCAAGCCGCTCTTCAGCGCCCTGCAGCGCGCCTAGGATGCCGTCATACATCTTGTCTCGCGACTTGCTGGGCAGGTACTCAGCGGGATAGCCGGTGAGCCGCAGGATGACGTGGTTTGCAACGCTGAGACCAAAGATGGCAGGCATGGTGCCCAGGACGGGGAGGATGCGGACGCGGAAATCAGCCAGCACGCCGAGCTCGCCGACGTTGCCTTTCTCGAATTCTTCTTGCTTGAGCGGCTGCAGTTCGGCTTTTCCGGGGCCGGGGCGCTCGGTGCTGTAGACGACGGGAATACCAGAGCTGACACCAAGTAGGCGCAGCTTGCGGCGTGTGGATTTTGAGAGGGGGTCATCGGTTGAGGTGCTGATGTCACCGATGAAGAGGCGCGTTGGGTCGCTCTTGCAACCTGCACCCATGGAGGAGATGACGGGGATGTTGTTTGTGTAGCAGTAGTGCAGGAGCGCAACCTTGGAGTCGATGTTATCGATGGCATCGATAACAAAATCTGGCGCCTGACCTGTAGAAAGGGGACCTAGCTGAGCCGGAGCGCTCTGAGCAGAGAACAAAGCGTTGAGGCATTCAAAATGAGCCCAGGGTGTGATCTTCTCAAGGTGGCGGCGTATACAATGAACCTTTGGTGTTCCCACATCGGAGAGTGTGGCGAGAGCGTGGCGGTTGAGAGAGGACAGGGTGACTTGGTCGAAGTCAATCAGACGTAGCTTGGAGCATCCTGAGCGAGCAAGAGCGGCTGCTGCGTGAGAGCCAACACCACCGCATCCAACAACAATGATAAATGCATTGCGTAGCTTCTCCAGGCCTTCATCGCCGAGAAAGACACGGTTACGTGCCAGTTGCTCAAGGATCAGATCGTCATCGTAGTCGCCTTTGCGGGCGCGAGCTGCGAGCGCCACAGAACGCTCATCTTCTTTACTAGGTTGGAAGACATGGGATGCGGCGCCATATTCGGTAAGCTAGACGGAGTCAGTTTGAAATCGAATTACGCACCCGTTGACAGATTTTGTGCTTTGTAAAACCAAGGTGGCATCGTCGAGTGTACACAGGGCTCAGAAGACGAGAGGTTCGGTGAAAGCTCAACGCTGGTATGATTGGAGCGTACTCACCCTGGTCGAATGATGGTCATCCGTGATGTCCGGTATCGATGCCTTCAAGTCGGCCACTCTGTACATGCGCTTCGCTTTTTGGAGACCGAGAATGGCACTTGCAACGACGACACCCGAGACGACGGCCGTCGTCACCAGCTGAGCATTGCGATTCTCGGTCGCTCGAGATATCCACGAGGACATCTCGAAGATTATAATACGGTCAACGACTATTTCAAACTCTTCCAATCAAACTTCCATCTCTTTTCTCCCGTCCAAGATCTCGTCTTAGTGTTGCAACGCCGATTGATGACGATGATGGAAGAAACATGCGACTCAAAGTTGTTCAGCACTCAGTGTGAGACTAGATCGAATGAAGGATAGCGCAGTCTGTAAATTTCCCAGATGACCATGGTTAAGCAGCCGCCAGCGAACGACTGGGGCACGACTCGACGCGTCTGAGACAGTCTGTACGCGCAGTCTGGACATCTGATTGCTCTCGCCTACGGTCCTGTCTATAAGGGTGAGCGTCGGCCGTCCACGCCTGTCACCAGTTCATACATCTCTTAACCCGTACCGCGGCCATGTCGAAAGTCACATTCGCGATCATCGCCGCTGGCGGTGCAGCAGCCGGCGCAGCAGCAACAGCTGCTTTCTACTCGACCAAGAAAGACAGTCTGCCACCAGCACCGGTCACCGCTACAACAACAACCACCACCATCACCGGCCCACCACGCCCAGCACCCATCCCTACCGTTCCTTTCACTCCTGCACCCGCCGCTGCCTACCGCACACCCCTCGTCGATCCCAACGGGCTCTTCCAGTATGGCTTTCCCGGCCCCGTCAACGACCTTCGCCCGGCCGCCTCACTCACATCCGCATACGACCGCGAGCGGCGCAATCCAGCGTGGGTAGCGGAGCACATCACACCGCAGTCGCTGGCCGCCAGCAACGCCGACCGCAAGCACAGCGTGTTCGTCGAAGACATCACAATTCCCGAGAAGTTCCGCGCAAAGCTCAAGGACTACTTCCGCAGCGGCTACGATCGCGGCCACCAGGTGCCAGCCGCCGACGCAAAGTGGAGCCAGGAAGCCATGGACGATACCTTTGCGCTCAGCAACATGTGTCCGCAGGTTGGCGACGGCTTCAACCGCGACTACTGGGCGCACTTTGAGGACTTCTGCCGACGTCTGACGCACACCTACCCCAGCGTGAGGATCGTCACTGGGCCGCTGTACCTGCCCAAGCGCGACGCAGATGGCAAGTGGCGCGTGTCGTATGAGATGATCGGAACGCCGCCCAACGTTGCTGTGCCGACACACTTCTACAAGGTTATCTTCGCTGAGGACGGCGTTGTCGGAGGGAAAGTAGCGCTCGGTGCGTTTGTGTTGCCCAACGCGCGCATCGATAACAAGAAGCCATTGACCGACTTCGAGGTCCCTGTTGAGGCGGTCGAGAGGGCGAGCGGGCTAGAGTTCGCGACCAAGCTGGATCCCGCGCGCAGGAAGAGGCTGTGCCAGGACCACAACTGCTCGCTGATCATCAAGGAGTATGCGCAGAGGCAGAAGGCATTTCCCAAGACCGCATAAGCTTGGCTGGAGATGGCACATAGCATACGCATAGCGGTGTATAGTCATTGATTTGTACCGCATCTGTTGGGTACATTACATATCTCTTTTCGATTGTACAATATGATACAAATGGCTTGTAGCCAGGGTAATACATACCCACGAGCTGTTCAAGCACCCTCACTCCTTCTCTTCAATTCCTCGATATTTCCATTCGCACATGATACGGCGCGCTCCACTCGCAATCCTCATCCCAAGCTTTTCATCGGCTCCTCAAACGCTCACATGCTCAGTCCGCCCGCCGCACTCTCCTTCTGTATCCGCGCAACGTACTGCTTGCTCACGGTGTTCCATGCGCTCATGTACTTCTCCATGCAGTTCTTGAAGCAGCCTTCTTCGCCGCTGGAGAGCGAGGTGCCGGGCTTGGGGACGCAGCGTTCGAAGCAGTGCTCGTTGAGTTTCTGGACAGACTATCAGAGCTGTTTTCTCGATGGGAAGGTTAAGCAGTGTCTACCTCGACTAGCATGCGCGCGTTCTGCATGGCGGCTTCCTGCTGCACCTGGCGCATGATTTGCATCTTGCTGTCGTCGGCCATTGTGTCGAGGGTGTAAGAGTCGTGATGGTGCGGTGGGAGAGGCGTCCGTGACGTTGTTGCAAGGGGACGATTTGGTCTGTTGTTGCAAGTGCTCAATAAAAAGTTGTCGACGTCAAGCTCCGGGCTCTCGGTAGCGCGGTGGTTCTCACGCAGGTGGTGTGATTGGTTGGCTGCATGACCCCTGCTCGCGGCTGCTCTCCGCGTGGAAAGGCCACTCTTCACAAGCATCCTAACACTGCCAACTTGGCTTCCTGTGCGCCGCCCACCAGCTTTCTTCTCTTCTTCCCGCTGCTTGTTGTTCCCGGAGCCAATTGCTGGAGCTGCGGTATTATACTTTCTTTGCGCCTGGTCGTTACCGCGAATTAGGGATTGTCCCTGCGAGGAGCTTCAAGGTCTCAGAGGATTGAGCACACTGTGCGACGATGTTGTTCACACGGCCATGGGCGAGCCTGTGCTTGCTAGCGGGGAGTCTGACGGGTGTGAGCAGTCTGGGGCTGAGCGAGGATCCTGATATCAAGGCTATTTCGGTATGGTGGTGCTTCGTTGCGCGGTGTGAGGAATGGGTGCTGACAGAAACATAGCTACGCACACACAGTCTCGAGCCTGTAAGTCGCCAGCGCAGTCGAAAACCAGTGTAGACACGCCTTCTAACAGCACGCCCAGCCATATCTCGACTCGGACATGCAGAGCCGCTGGTGGGACTTTGGTGGAGACACAATCATTCGAACCGACCAGTACATCCGCCTCTCGTCAGACAAGCCTTCGCGCGACGGCTGGCTGTTTTCGCGCGTCCCCCTGACCGCTACAAATTGGGAGGTGCATTGGTCTTTACTCTCACACCTCAACAAGAGCTCACGCGAGTAGATTACGATTGAGTTCAAGGTCCATGGCCAGGGCAACCTCTACGGCGACGGCTTCGCCATGTGGCTCACCAAGCAACGCGCGCAGCCTGGGCCTGTCTTCGGCCACGCCGACAAGTTCGAGGGTCTTGGTATCTTTGTCGACACGTACAAGAACAACCGCCCCGGCACAGTGTTCCCCTACATCATGGCCATGAATGGTGATGGAAAAACGGCGTATGACAAGGACAACGACGGCAAGGCGAACGAGGTTGCTGGATGCTCTGTATGACCCTCAATTCTTCTGAGAATACCGAGACCTAACAGTCCTATCTAGGCCCGCGGGATCCGCAACTCCCAGGTCCCCACCAAAGCGCGCCTGACCTACTTCGCAGACTCCTTCCTCAAGCTCGAGCTCCAGTACAAGTCTGAAGACGAGTACACGACCTGCTTCGAGATCCCCAACTTCAAGGTGCCTCCAGTAGCCTACCTCGGATTCAGCGCCGAGACAGGCGAGCTGAGCGACAACTTCGACATCGTTTCCGTCAAGTCCCTAAACCTGTACAAGCGCAACCCCGGCCAGGCTGCTGGCTCTGGCGCCACAAAGCCCGGCAAGACCGCCTCGAGCATGACAAGCGAGAAGGAGGGCGGCGGCTGGACCTGGTTCTTGATGAAGTTCGTCCTCTTCGGCCTTGCATTGACGGGCGCTTACGTCGGCTACACCATCTACCGCACGCGGCAGCGCGACAGGTTCTAGGTGCGCTCTGCAGACGCACACCCGCAGTCTTCACGCCCCATCAGCACCTTTCGCCAACGCCATTTCGACTGGGCAGCGCAGGGCCTCTTGGGCTGTGGGGGTAGCGTGTGGATGTGCACAGACATGAAAGAGCAAGAGTGGTTTGACGAGGTTGTAGAGCAGCGGCGCAGAGTGTGTGGTCTGAGTGGTCTGCGCTCGCGCGGCAGAGTGGCGCCTCTCTATCACATCAGCTGGGTGCGAGGGTCCACGGGCTGCGGTGCCAGTATTTGGGTGTGCAGTTTCTCGCGCGCTCGGCGGTGGGCTGAGCAAGCTGTGATGGGGTGTCAGTGTTGAGCCGTCAATTTGTTGAGCATGATTCAAACCCGCAGTATTTGTAGCATTGTTTGCATTGATCCTCCTCTTTTTTCTCCCTTATGGACCTCAAAATACCACACGTTATGATCACATGTCTGCAGTCAAGAATTTGCTTATCAAGGATGACGTGGGCTGTATGGTCTCGCAGCAGAAGTAGCATTGAATCCGCAGAACAACATAACAATAGACAGCTCCCCCAAACAATTTCCCTCTTCATCTTTTCACAAATGTATCCTCTCTTTACACACATGTACCCGCTCAATTGACAGCCTCAGCACCGCCACCGGGGCACGCCAGAACCTGCCTCTTTTACACGGCTTCCTTTTCGTTCATCTAGCACCCGTTTTAGATGGCCTGCCACACGGCGGTATTGGTCGCGGCCATGATGTGCGCGATGCATATACCAATCATATAACAATGATGGTATGGTGTTAGAGCTCAGAAGGCTGGGCGAGAGGACTGGGAGGTGCCGCAGATTTGCAAACTACCGCATCGGGAAAGTCTTCAATGAGTGTGGATTGCGGCCGGGACAAAGGGCAACATGGGAAACGGGCGGCAGGGCTCTAATTACTGAATAGGGAAAGTCTGCTGCTGTGTGGATTACCGTGCAGCAGTCTGCAGCAGTCTGCCCCACTAAGAGAATGTAGGCGGCAGACGAGCCGGCGCACACGTGACTCCGCGGACGCGGCAGTGCGAGGCTACATCACCCTCGCGCCGTGCAGCTTGCACAAACCACATCACCACCCGCACCCGGTACGTTGCACGCGCGCACACAACCTCGCGCACCCGGCCCATTCAAGCGCCTCGCTCAGAGGCTGCGAGTATGCTGACGCGAAATAGATCCCAGTGAACGACAAACCCTCTCACAAGGCGCTTGCCGGCTGCTCTGCCAGCTCTTAACTGAGCCTGCGCTGGCCCGGCAGCTCACTGCATGACAGTAGAACGGAAAGCGGAGGGACTGCGCTATCTTTCATGGTAGACGCTGGCCGTGGCTGTCCATTGCACGACGGGCGGCTGCGGCTCGGAGCACGCTGGGTGGTATGTTTGGGCGGGCGGGAGTCGAAGAGATTCAGCGGCTCAGCCGTTCCCTGCGCACTGAGGAAAGAGTAAAAGAGTCGAAGCGTCGGCGCTCACTGCTTTTCCTCTTCTACCCCCGGTGGACAGAGCAAGAGAGTGTGTGTTGTGCAGCTAATGACGCAGAAATGTAGTTTTCAATCCGAGCGCCTTCACCGCGAGGTGTCGAGGTGGGGATGCGTGGTCGTTGTTGTTGGGCCGTTGGGTCTCCCTCTTCTCCCACGTCTTATATAGCTGATCTCCAGCACTCTGACCGACAGGCAGAGAGAGAAAAGCGGTCCAGTGATGATGTCCCACCGCGCGATGGGGCATTAAAGCCAAAGTCGATTAGGAACCCGTGGTGCTGCGATCCTGCCTGCGAGAGTAGGTGGGCGGGTGCTGCGTGGGGCCTTGTGAGAACAGCGGGAGAGCTAATCTGAGGACTGTACTTAGGAGAATTATACTATTAGATTTGGGTACGAGCAGTTTCCCTGCGAATTTGTCATGTGAGGGTGTGAGGATTTGTGTATTTGCGTAGGATGTACCGCGCTGTGTGCTGAAATCAAAGGGTATATCTCTAAACTCCACCACTTCCAATACCACAACCACAGAAGCCCTCCCCCGTCCACGTCCCATCCCCAAACCCTCCTCACCTATGATCCACGTCCACTCCATCCAACTCTGCCGGCCTATCCTGCCCCCTCGTCTCCACCTCCGCCACCGGGGCCGGCATTTCGTACTTCGCACTCGTGGCCCCATGGTCCAACTCGTATTTAACAAAACCCTGCGCGGAAACATCCTCTACCACTCCCTGCGACTGGCTGTGATATGAATGGGACATGGTATCCTTAGGTTCAAGGGTGCGTTTCTGGCGCCTCTTGCGCCGCAAAAAGAGGGCTAGGATGACGAGGGCGATGAGGGCCGCGAGGCCAAGAGCTGCGCCTAGGCCGGCTTTTGCTGGGGTTGAGATGCCGGAGGAAGAATCAGAACCAGAAGAGGTGGCGGCGGGTGTAGTAGTAGGGGACGACGAAGCAGTGACTGGGGACGTGAGAGTAGCGCCTAGAAGCTGCAACAGACATCTCATCAGCACTCTACACATACACATGTGCCCCACCTCCTTAGACAAGGCAGCTGCAGTGAACTTACATTCACACTTGAATACATCTGATCATCGACCCTCGCGCCAGCATCCCATCTCCACCGCTGCATATTCTGCGGCGGTGCCAACTCCCCACTCATTACAACCCCTGTCCCTTTCCCCACCCTTGCAAGATGGTATTCTGTTCTGTTCCCGCCGTTCCAGAGGAACTGCATCCCGTCGCCCCAACTGCCCATGCGCCAGAACACGCTCTGATCTGCGACATCGCCACGCAACATGAGTGGGCTAAATGGCGCCTTTGTCGTCTACGGGCTGGGCGCCGAGAAACGCGTTCGCGCCGCCTTCTTGCGTGCGCAGCACGAAGGAGGAGTTGCCTGTAGGGAAGAATTGCCAGCGCTGGGTTGAATTGTCGGGGGCAGCTTTGGAAAAGAAGGCTGCGCCGGCTGTGCCGCTGCGGTTGAAAAGGCTGGTGCTCATGAGGAGGGAGGCGTTGTTGTCGTTTACATAGAGGGAATACCAGGTATTTGGGTCGATTGGGGGAAGTGACATGGTGGATTTATCGTGGGAAGATACGATGGGATGGAAGGAAAAAATTGAGAGCGATGAACGATCAAGCAAGATTGTAATGAGAGTAAAGGTGCGAAATCAGAGCGTCGACTTCACTCGAGGCGGCGGCGTGGCCCTCTTGAATTTCCGTGCTTATTGCCAGCCTCAAACATTGACGCAGTAGTGCATCTCGGGCTGCCAATCAGTCCGCGGGAAGTGTTGGAACCGATTGAGGCTGAATTTAGTGTGGGGGCCGAACATGCATATTGTTTGTGTTGTGCTCCACAGAGGCAAAATTTTGAACCAGGCTGACGGCACTTGGAATGCTGTGCAGACGTTGAAAAACCGGCTAGGTTCTCTGCTCTCACTGCAGTCGACGTCTGACTGTCGCCTGACTGTATCGAAGGTTCTGTCGTTAGGGCTGTAAAACAGGGTGATGCAGGGCACCCCATTCCCAAACGCCGGAAGTATGATCAGCCCACCCACTACATGACTGCGGATCTGGGGTTCTGGGTGACATCAGTGAAAGCAATATTTGGCAATGGCATCTCTGAAGTGGAAACTGGAGAATGCGTTTGAGCTCCGACGATATCTCCACGCGTGCTGAAGCACCAGATTGCCTTCCATTACTTCGTGTCTCATTAACCTTATCAAACGCTTCCTCGATCGGCCACTTCCTATCGTACAGTCTGCCAACGCTCAAGATTGCTTTTTGATATCGGCCTGCTCGGCCTATCGCAAGGCGGTTAGGTAGTAGAACACTGCGCCTGCAGCAACGAGAGTCGAAACACCGATACTATCACTCCGTCAGTTGAGTTACAAACTATCAAAACCCGTATATGTGAAGATCAAGTTCGGTCATGAGTAGAATGTATCAGGCTCACCTTGCTCCTTTCCAGCCTGACGTGGAGCTTTCTTCACGTGCCAGCTTGTTAAAGGCCGACTTCACTGCCGACGAATCGACGGAAAGCCCATTCTCATCCGTGTCGTGTACCAGCCGAGGCGTCGGCGTATAGCTCTCAGCAGGTTCTTCTGTAGCTCCTCGACGTTGACGAAGGTCCGATTCTGGGACGGGGCTTGCGTTGTCCTTGTCAAATGCCTCCAGCGTCCTAGGGGTGAGCGGGGGAGTCAAGGTGTTTTTGACTGTTGCCCTAGACGCGACAAGATCAGACAGACCCTTCAAGCCTTTGTAGCCTTCGTTAGCTCCTTCAGACCTAGTGGCGTTGCTTTTCTCATCATCGTGGAGGGTTTGAGCAGCGTGCGTCTTCGAGTCGTCTTCTGAGATATAACCAAGTTGTTTAGCATCGTCAGGATGAGGAGTTGCCAGTGGGTCTTTCTCTCTCTCGAATCTGGAACCCCGGTGACTCATAATCATAGGAGAACCGATAGACTCGACGTCAGCATTTTCTTCCTCGTCCTCCTCTTCCTCGTCTTCACGTACAGATGCCAAAGAGATGTATGATTTGACAGGCACAAGATCGACCGAAGAACAGGCTTGGGAAAGGACTGATGATTGTGGCGAGGCTGGAGCAGCATGCGTTTCATCTTCAGGAAGCTTGTTGCCAATCGTTGCTACACGTTCAAGGATCTGGGCGCGCCCAACAGGAAACATCTCGAGCCCGGGATCATGGAGATTGGTGTCCTCGGCATCGGATCGAGGTAGCTTATTTGGCAGGCTACTACTGCTCGTACGTGACCTGAAGAAGGCGTGGCGCGTGGATCCACCGAACGAGTCCCTATAAGTGTCTGTATCCAGGAAAGGTGGAGCCTCATACATTGTCGGGCTCATGCTAAAGGACCGCTCGGAACCTGAGAGACTCTCAACGGCGGGACCTCGCTCGTGAGGAAGCAAAGGTTGACCATAGTCTTCCACAAGCACATCCTGTTCATGAGAGAAAGTAGGAGCAAGATCAAGCTCTCCAAAGTTTTCGCCTTCTCCTGAGCGGCCGCCACATCGTGCATGGTAATCTGGGTCGTAGTAGTCCTCGTTCTTACTAGGGCCACCTTCCTTACTGGCGCCCTCGCTGCTCTTACGCGACGAGAAACCACTCTCATGTGGTAGAAGCGGCGCCGCCTCAAACTCGTCCTCCTCAATGTCGTCGTGTTCTTGTCTTGCTTTGGAACTGAAGCCGGTCTCATGGGGAAGAAGAGGACCTTCAAAGATGTCACTCTCTTCGTCGGTGTCTTCAGCTCCTGATCCTGTTTCATGGGCAAGACGAGGCCCGTGACCGAGCTCGTCATTTTCTTGAAGATCATCCTGCGACTCAGCAGCGGGAGTGTTAATAGCATCCCCTGAGCTGGTGTGGTCGGCCGATGAATGTGAGGATTCTTCTTCAATCATGTCCATTGCATGCTCAGGCAATGACTCCCCCGAGTCCTGAAAGGACTCGTACCTGAACAATGGGGCTTGTGCATCGGGAGGTTCCAGCTCGTCAGGTTCTCCTGTCGCCTGTAGTGGCTCCACGTCGAGAGGAGATTCCGTCTTGGTCTTTTCGAGATCTGGCTCGGGGTCGGCCGCGCGCTTGGACTCATCCACCGCGAGAGTCCTGGGTTGAACGTCCCCATACTCTGGTTGATCCTTGTCCTCGACCTTCTCAACTACCACAAATGGTACCGGCGCCGGGTCCACATCACTTGTATCGAAGGTACTATCCTTGCGACCCAGGACATTCTTCGCAATGCCCGTGCGATCGAGAGAAGTGAGCGCGAGAGCAGGTTCGACGTGGAGGACATTATTTCGGTTACCGAGTTCATCCGAGGCTGCTTTATGTTAGTACAGGGACAAGTGGACAACATAATGTTACGCACCAGATTCTTTGGAATCGTCAACAACCCAGTGTCCTTCGCCAATGCGAATCTTGTATTGGTAGCTGCCCTCGGCGATGTTCGCAAACTTCTGCTCGAAAATGAAGTCCCCGGACGGTGTCTTCTCTTCGCTTGGCTTCAACTCGAGAGGTGCCCAGGGCGGCGTGCTGAGAGAGGTCACCACATACACAGGCGGCTGCACGCCGGGCTGCGTGAAGGAGATGGTTGCCTCGCTCGGCATGGCGGCATTCGCTGACAGTTTCGGTGAAGAGGACAGTACGGGACGAGAGTAGCTGTCTTTCAAAGTGGGATCGCTCGCGTGCCGGATCAGTCGGTGGCGTGAGTCGATGCTGCTGGAGATAGTATCTACTTTGGGAGGAATATCGTCAGTCGTCGAAGGTGGACGTTTACCAGTTGTCCACAGTGAGCGCAGACGCTGGCGGTTGTGGCGTGAAATGATGCGCATGAAGCGGAGAGAGAGGATCTAGGTGGTCGCACAGGAAGAGTGCATTGCATGGTGCAGACGTACCGGCGTGCACTTCACGGCGCCAACATGCGAAGCAAAGTATGGCAGTTCCCACCAGGACACTTCTCACGCAACTGTCGTCCTCTGCACTTGAGGGAGGCGCGCAGATGCTTGTTGAGGGTGTGGACAGAGTGGTTGGCAGGTGCTTAGCTGCGGCTTCCCGTGCCGTCCGTAAACTCACTCACGGTGAAGGCTTTGAGCTCGATCCGAGTTCTTGGAGTGAACAGATGGCTGTAAGCTGACCCCGAAAGGCTGTGCTTCATCCGAGGCTGCACAATGCACTCCCCGCAACATTACATCCATGCTGGCGAAGTTGCTCGCGAATGACGTGAGAGGAACGCACGCCGTCCGTCGTGGAACCTTGTTACAGGGAGCGCTTGCTGAGCCGGTGTTGGGCAGTCACGCTAAGCCTCTTTGACACGACACTTCCGCGGGGAAGATGTCCACATGCTTCAGCGCTCATCTCAACAACAGCCTCAAACCATGTCTACAGTTCACCGAAACCTTTAAAACGACTCAACAGGACTTGAGTCCAAGAAAAATACTGATCTTGACTGCGTAGCACGGCTTTGACGTGGTGGCTGTCGCGTATTGCCGTGACGTTTTCCCTCACGTCTTCGGTCCCAACCGATTTCTCCTCACTTATCGGGATCGAGCATGTTTACCCCGGCCTGCATGCACGACTGTGAGCGCACATATTGACCACTCATCTCATCAACTGTGTCGTGTGAGCAGTGTGGAGTCGACACGTCTTCAATCTTGGCACGTTGCCAACGGGTTCCATCCCTTTCTATATTGCGGACACTGGACTACCCGTCTCAAGCCGGACTACAGTCAATTTCCGGCAGTCAAATTTGCTAGAAACTTCAGGAAGATGAGCTCGGCAACAATTTTTGAGCTACACTTCTGCTATAATGCATGTGTCAAAGTCAAAAAACGACCGAGAGGCAGCCGCATCACTTCAAATATGCATAGTAAAGATCAGCCGAACTTTGTTGTTAGCAAGCCTGCCATTCAAAGTCAAGCAATGTCTCGACATCGTTAAACATCCCCTCCATTGCGCTGATCTTTGGAATTGGACGGTCTCTCGCGCTGACCGCTGGGGTTGGATAGTACCTCGCGTTGCTGGTTGGGCGAATCCTGAGACGCATCTCGAGGTTCAATCTACCTACGGCACCACGCACGCGGAATTCAGACGTTGGCTTCAACATGTGGCATACATTGTGGCGATCGTGCGCTGAAGCACACGCCCGCACCTGAGGGTGAGGAGCCCTCGAAGTCTGCACCTGCCACGAAACATTGCCCGGCGCATGGGTTCTGCTATGGCAATCGCGAGAGTTCTGCTTACTGCGAGCTGTACTGCATTCCATCTCTGCTACACTCCAACTCTACTGCACCCCAGTGTTTGCGCTATTACTTCAGCAGGACTATTTTACTGCCACCCGCCCGCACAATGTCAGGGCGACTGGAAGCAAAGCAACAGCACCGCCGCCGTCAACTAGACTCCAGCCATGGCATCCTTAGACTATCAGCTCACTGCTAGTGCATAGAGTTGATACAAACGCCGAGCCAAGTAAGGGGTAGTAGACAAGGATTTTGAAATCAGATAGACAAAAGCCATTCAAATAGGACTCGTTGATCGCCAGGATCCACGCTTCGCGTCGACCCACGCTCTTCCAACGCCTACACCCCTGCCGTTTCGGCTCACAGGGCGGAGGAACAATCATAGGCACTAGCACGACCACAGCAACAGCGACGGCGATGTCGACGAGTTCAATACAAGAAACATCGACTTCATCGACGATCAAAACGGGTTCGCTCAGCATTCAGGGATCCCGACTCCCAATTACAGACAGATACGCAGACACCTGATGACGATGTGAACGAAAACAGCGGTCCAAGCCGCCGTCGGTCACCGCAAGACAATACATAACAGACCAATAGATCGATTCCGTGAAGTGATACACTGGTATCATTCACGCTATATCAATGGATTCAACGCGCTACAACAGACAGATTCTAGATGACTTTAGTAGCAACAGACCTATACCACCACAGTCTGTTTTCCCGGAGAGAATGCATCGTGTTACAACGCCGGAAGAGCAAATCTAAATTATGATATAGGGACCAGAAGGAGGTTTTGCCTTCTGCGATTCCGAAGGATGAGACTCGAGATTTCCCAACTACGGTCTCTTCATCACATCTACCACGTCCCGCGGGAGACCCGTGGTTCACCAAGCGGGACAATGCCAACTTGAGAACAAAGTCCGACCAGGTGTAGGAGGCATAGTCTGGAAAGTTCGATGAAGCTGACATGTCAAAACCTCAGCAGACTGTACCAGCGAGTAGTGGGAAGCGGATGGCATCTACAAAACGACTGAAATATCAGGAAGAATATCGAGCTTGCAAGTCGGCTCATAGAGCCCCATCGATCGCACATCTGACTTTTTAAACTGTACCAGGCTCTAGAACTCTGCTGTGTAACATTTCCACAACTGCCTAGAAACATGGGGATGGACATCTGTACTTATCAACCAGCAGATAGCACATCAATCGACAGGGGTGTTAGCTGATGTGCGCTGCACCACCATCAGGTCCTGGGACCGGCTTCCTGCCCTCAATATACCGAGCGCAAATCCTCTCACCCAGGGGTAACAACGCAAGTCTCTCCACTGTACCATACCCAAGAACCTAACACAGACCTCGGCTGCAGAGCATATTGTGACCACTGAGTGGTTCTTGATCGCTGGGTACTTCGTGGCCAACGGATCTTGTTTAGACACAATGGCACAGAGCGCCGGACTTCAGAACGTTCGCTGACCTGTTTCCGATCCTTATTTCAAACTGCTATGTCTTGTCTCAAAGAGTTGTGAACGTGTGCGTTTATGCAGCTATGAACCACTTTTCCGGGATGATCGCTCGTCAGAGGTGTCAATCACCACAAACAAGCCAGTCACAGCGACGAACATACAGCCACTACCAAACGTCAGAGTCACCAAGCCTTGGGCATGCGTTCAAGTGATCACGTAAAACCAGGTTGGTGGGTCGAGATAAAGTTTCGATACATGTCCTGTTACAGGCCCTGCCGCACCATACCCACGTCACCTTTTACGAAGTGGAAGCACGCACAGCCGCGTGTCTGCTTTCTTCGTTTGGAGTTCTTCCAGAAGCACGGGTTTCAGCGCGACGGCATTACGTTGCTGGCCCACGCCGAGCACGTTTGGGCGTCCCATACCCAAACCCGCTGCGCAGCAGTCTGGTCAAATGGCTCCGTGCACGATATATCCCCGAGTCCCCGCCCATCTACCTTCAATCGTTTTTGCTACTCTGTCGCTTCTCTATCAGTTGTTTTGACACCTCAGTCCGTCGTTTCTTCTAGCTCTCCGCATTAGTCGTCGCGGAGTGGTGATACCCCATGTTTTTTGCTGGTACTACGGTTCATAGAAAGTATCGACATACGGATTGACATGGGTCATATCATTATGTCGGCAGCTGCCGATCAAGGTCCCTTGTTGAACCGTGTGAGTATGGCTCAGTATTCTATCGCTGTCTTCTTTGTGCTCCTCCGGTAAGTCGAACACCTTATAGTCAATAACGCACTACTAACACATCATTAGGTTCTTCACGCGAGGCTTTATTGTTAAGAAGTTCGGACTCGACGATCTCTTTATCCTAGTTGCCATTGTACGCCACATCCATAGTAACCTCGTTGACTCGACTAACACTACCCAAAGACCCTGGGTCTGGGTCAGACAGCCACCATCGTACTACAGGTCGAGCATGGACGAGGTCGACATTCATCTGAGCTCCACGAGGAAGACTTCAACCTCATGCTGAAGGTACAAACCCTATCTCAAGACCACTTTGCAGCTGCTCACGTTCACAGTACAAGTGGATCAACATGATCATCTACTTCGTAGCAAACTGGTACTTTGTCCATCCCTTCTTTACCCGGGACCTTCTAACACCACCACTAGGGCAGTCAAGATGTCTATTCTCGCCCTCTACAACCGTATCGGTTCCGGCAAGCGCGGTCTCCCCCTGATTGTGCAATCGCGCGCCATCAGGATAACAGCGGGGTTAATCTCAGCCTTCACGCTCGCCGTGATTCTTGTACGGCTCCCCTCAACCCACTCCCAGATAGTGCCACGCACTGACAGATCTCAGGTCCAAATTCTCTCTTGCATTCCCGTCACCGCTGCGTGGGACGTGCAGCAGATTCCGATCGTCTGCATTGACGGTGCAACATTCATGCACGCCCAGGGTGGCATCAACGTCTTCACCGATGTGGTGCTGCTTTTGTATCCACTACCGTTACTGCGATTGTTGAAGTTTAACAAGCGGCAAAGGAGTACGTTTCTCTTCTCTCTCTCTCCTCCAACCCCTTTCTGCGTTTCACATCAAGGATGCTTTGCTGACATAGACAAGCGGCACTGATCGTCATCTTCTCCATCGGTCTCATCCCCGTCGTGGCCAGCACTATGCGCCTCTGCGAGATCGTAATGAGCGGCAACGCAATACAGGGCGGTACAACGTGGCAGCAGGCGGATTCAAGTTGGTATGTGACTGCCCTTTCCCATTTGCCATGCACCCCACCACACAATCTACACACACCCCTCAGCACCTCTCTAACACCAAAACAGGACTTGGGCCTGGATTCCCGTGTGGTCGCAGATCGAAGTCGATGTCGGGATCTTGACCGCCTGCCTTCCGTGCCTGTCACCCTTGCTGCGCCTCTTCTGGACCGAGGTGCGGGTGCCGCGCAAGATGACGCCGAGTATGGTGGAGTTGCCGAAGTATAGTGGCAGCTTCCCTGATAGTGTGAGTAGCCAGGAGAGCGTGGGAGTGAAAGAAAATGAGAAGCTAGTGTTGGGAAGGAGGGAAGGGGGGGTTAGTGGGGGCAAGGACGGGTTGGAAGTTAGCAAGAAGGAACTACCCGCCTTGCCAGAGGGGAAGAGGAAGGGCGCAAATTATTACGACGATGCGAGTGATGAGGAAGAAGGGCAGAGGGGAGGTGTGGGAGTGGCGAGGGCGAGTAGTAAGAGAGTTGAACATGGGCTGGGGAAGCTGTGAATGAAAGTAGTGAGCGATACCTTCTGATAACATGAATAGAAGAAAAATATGCGTAAATTGTCAACGCCGCGCGATGCAAGAAACCTATGTTGTCTATCCAACTCTCCTCTCCCTCTCCCTCTCCATCTCAGCACCAATAAAACTATCCTCTTCCTCCTCCATCGGCGTCCCCAATAGCCCCCGCTCCTCGCTCCCAACCCCTTCCCTCTCCTCTCTCAAACCGCCTCTCCGCGCCCCACCTCCAACCCCCGCATCAATACGCTCCACGCCCTCGACTTCCTCCCACGCCTCGTCCTCCAACCCATCAAGCACGTACCAGACATCCTTCTTCGTCAACAAACCCCGCAACAATCCCCGATCGGTAAAGATAACATATCGGAGCCCTAATTTCTGGAACATGCTGACGGTGAGCTGGAACGAGGCGCGTGCATTTAGGGTTATGGGCGTTTGATCCATCCAAGGGCGGAGATCGAGGGACGAGTGCGGATCTGAGAGGGGCTGGTGGGTGAAGTGACATTCCGTTTCCGGGGGCAGGGATTTGGAAGTTGTGAGGGAGAGGGCGTAAAGGAGTTCGGTACGGGAGATGTAGCCGAGGAGGAGGGCGTCGGAAGCGTTGCTGGGTGCTGCGTCGGAGGTGTCCGGGTCGGGTGTCGTGGAAATGACGGGGAAGCCGCGGAAGCGGTGCGTTTGCAGCAGCTCGCGCAGGGAGTGAATGGTGTGGCCTGTTGCGGAGATGGTGGTGAGGTCTTCGATGCGGGTCATCACGTGGGCGGCGGGGACGTCAGGGATGCTGGAGCCGTTGTCGTCGCGGTTGTCGAGGAAGGGGTAGCCTTTGAAGTGGATCCAGGATTCGTAGATGCCTCGTGGGCTGATGGCGTCGCCAATCCATTTTGAAATCATAACTGCGATCATGATGGGCAGGACGTATGTCAATGCGCCGGTGAGCTCGAACATGATGACTACGATGGAGACAGTCATGCGTGTCGTTCCCGCCAGTGCAGAGGCAGCGCCTACAATTGCGTAGGTACCAGGCGTCACGCAGGGGACATCGGGCTCGCAAGAGCCGAAGATGAAGAGGTGAGGGAACGCGGCCTGAAAGACCTGAACACTGAGACCAACCGCGCGGCCGTAGAGGCCACCAATAGCCATAGAAGGAAGGATGATACCTGCAGGTATCTGCAGACCAAAGGTGAAGGCTGCGAGGAGGATACCAAGAAGCGCGGAGATCAAGAGCAGGGCAATGACGCCAGTGTTTGCTTTCCCAGATTTACAGAGACCAAGTGTATCCTCTGTCAAATCTGCACATTCCGCGAAGAGAATGTAGACAAGCTCGGAAGCTTGTGCGCGCATGAACTTGATGGGGTAGTTGATCAGCGCTGTGATCGAGGAGATGAGTATGACTTCAGTGACGGGGCCCTTGAGGTAGGTGCGATTCTGACGCCACGAGGCTATGGTCATGTTGAGCTTGATGAATAGACCGCCATAGAGACCACCGATAATACCGAGGAGTGCGAAAGGGACGATCTCAAAGTCATGCCAACCACTGTGGTAGGTGACCTGGTAGAGCACGAGCTTGCCGGTACGGAATGGATTAAAGGCCTGAAGTGTGACGGCAGCGACCATGGCGCAGACGAAGCTGCTCCACATTGTCTTGTCGGGGAAATAGTACGACAGTTGTTCGAGACTGAACAACACACCACCAACAGGTGCTCCGAACGCGACCGAAATACCTGCGGCAGCCGCCGCAGAGAGAACTTCTCGTTTTCTTGCTGTATATTATTAATAAGAGTCCCCGTACAATGGCAACATCGACTTACCTTCGTTGCCATTAACGCTGCCAAACAGCTTCATAAAAAGATTTGCTGAGCAGCATGCAACGTGTACTAGCGGGCCTTCTTTCCCAAGCCATAGACCTGAAGCCACTGCAAGGCACTGCAACTGTTAGTGTCTGGAAATAAAATATTAACTGTTACTTACCAGACCAAGGGTCTTAGTCACCAATGTCCAACCACCAAGAAAATGGCGTATTACGAAGCCTCCCAGCACGGTCTTGATCTCCGGTATACCGCTGTGCTTTGCGTACGGCGAGAACTCTTTCACAAGCAGACTCGCACACGCCGCAAAGAGGATCTGCTCGTCGTTAGTCGTCGGTTCACCACAAGTTCCGTAGTCCACTTACCGAAAAAAGGATGAAGAAGATATACTCCACAATCCACTTGCCACCCACACTCCCAATACCCATCGCACCCCCCCACTCCTGCCAGTCCGCACATTGATCCCCTGTGTCAATCCCCCAACAACAAAACCCCTTATTCAGATAAAACCTCCCATCGTCCTCAACACTACTACAATACCCCGTCTTCAGATCAGCCAGCCAATCGCCCGCAACATCGATAAACGCCGCGACACCACCCGATAATATGCCCGCCGCGACAAGTATAATCCACACCTGACTCGCATCAGCCAACTGCTTGACGGTGCCCAGTAAGCCCGTGGCGCCAGAATATAGGTATCGCAGACGCTGGCGCTCCTTTGCGTATTCGAAGATCCAGTCGATGGCTGTGAGATCGTCATAGCCCACGCGCCGGCCGGGGCCTTCGACGTACCAGTCCAGCCCCGAGGGATCCTTGGTGTCGGTCTGGTGTAGGCCGGCATCGCCGGGGGTGTCGAGGTAATTGAGGATCAGCTCTGTGGAGCCGTTGCTGTGACCGTGGCTGTGGTCGTTGGAGTTGTTTGCGGGGCGCGCGCCGCGGGCTTGTTGGCTGCGAGGGCTGGGGATGTTGCGGGGTGAGGTCGAGGGTCCGGCGAAGAAGCGCGGGAGGATGGAGGAAGATGGTGGTTTGGGCTTGCGCTTGAATGAGATTCTGGGGTCTGCAATCAGCATAGTATCTCAAGACAGAATTCGAGCTGCATACTGCTCAGAGAGACTGCTGCTCAGAGGGTCGTCCGCCAGCAGCGCTTCCTCGTCGCTGTAGCCATCTTCAACTGCGGGCTGCTTTCCGTTTGATGGGCGTCCGGACGGCGGTCGGCTGGAGGATGCTTCGGCGTGCTGGTGTGGCGACTGGCTTGCTGATGAGCTTGACATCCCATGGGCGAGTGTTAGGTCAAAGCTGGCGTGTCATTCTCCACGGGCGCATCGTGTCGCGGATGCTGGAGCTGTCGTGTCGTAGGGCTGAGTGGCTGGCCTGTGCGTCGTATCAGGGTCTCGAACAGCTCCAACATGTGAAACGCTATGATGACCGAGGGCACAACTTACGATTGCAGCGAGAATAGTGGTAATTGCAATTTATGGTTTACTGCTATATCTACATGGTTGAAACATATCTCGTTAGTCGAATCCTTGCCGCCTTACATTGTCCGATGTACATCATCGCCTATACAATCCATCCCTCCTTTGTCAGCCCTACTCCTGGTTGAAATCAACCACAGCTCTGCCAGAAATCTCGCCCCTACGCAGCTTCTGCACCGCCTCATCAAACTTACTTAGTGGATATACAGTGTAGACAGGTTTGAGTAAGCCCCTCTTCGCAAAGTCTAGTGTCTTGTCGACATCAGCCATGCTGCTGACCAGCGTCCCCTCCACGCTTTGCTTTTTGAAGCACATCACGCCGGGGTCGACATCGAGATGATACTGGCCTGCTGGAGGAAGGCCAACGCACATCACCTTGCCGCCGATTCGACCGCCAAGGAAGCTGAGAGCAGAAGGGTATGTCTGCACTGCAGTAACGAAGACTCCATGTGCGCCAATGCCGTCGCAAATGCGAATGATTTCCTCGGCAACATTTTCGACTTTCTTGAAGTCGATGAAAGCTTCTGCGCCCATCTCCTTGCACAGCTTCCCCTTCTCGTCGCCTGTGTCAATGGCAACAGCGCGCAGACCCATAGCTTTGGCGAGCTGGACACCCTGAATACCCACTCCGCCACCAGCACCTGGGAATACCGCCCAGTCTCCAGGCCTCAACCTGGATTCCTTGATAGATGTGTAGATTGTGGATGCCGAGCACATGATGGGACCGGCGATATAGTCGCTCACGCCGTCGGGGATGATGGTAGTGTAGCGTTCGGGCGAGACAACGTATTGCTTGTACGATCCATCGCACATCAACCCGGTGATGACCGCGGCCGTACAATAGCATTCGAGGCCGCCGCGACACTGTTCGCATGCACCGCAGGTGTCTTGAAGGGGCTGTGACCCGTCAGTTCGACTCACCTCATACTGGAGGTTTTGGAGCCTACCTTGAAACCGGCCCTCATGCCCGGCTTCAGTGTCTTCACTTGCTCGCCAACCTTGACAATCACACCAGCGCCTTCGTGACCAGCACACTTGGTACCCAATTCAGACATTTTCGGCGTCGCCCAATCGTTCACCATGAAGTGAATATCGCTGTGGCAGATTCCAGTAGCATTGAGCCTTATCAACACATCGGTCGGTCCTGTGATTGTTGTTATTGTTTGCTCCTGTGCAGCAATATCTCGAAAACTTTACATACCTGGCTCTGGAGTGGGAACGTCTTGCACCTCGACATGGAAGTCCGGACCCTCATTGACAACAACACCGGCTTTGCATGTTTTGGGGATGTCGAACGTCTGAACTTTTTCGTCTGCCATTTTGGAGTGTTGCTCGAAATTCAAAAGATCAGGTAGTTTGGAGAGTGGTGCAAGACAGAGAACAGACGAGACAGGTGGAGTTCAAATAGCAGTGATGAAATGGTCAAGCAGGCCTCGGTCTTACCATTACCCCTCTTCGTGCCAAAGGGTCTTTCTATGACAGGGCGCCGTTGGGACTCCTCAGGCGCGTGCGCCCCCATCACACGGTCTGATGCTGTTGGCTCGGTCAAAAGCCAAGATGGAACACATCCACAGATTGTGTAGGGGCCCATCAAGGCCTTTCCCCAGTCATGCGAAACGAGCGTGTCGCAGAGAATTGACTCGGCCCGCATGAGTCGGGATTGAATTTAGTATTCCAGCGCCATTGCGGACTACATATAAAGACCCGCGGAGTGCGCTGTCAATGAGTTGTGATCCATAATGTGCGGAGTGCGGGGTGTGCGGGGAATCCTGGCGGGTGGCAATCACGGGCAGCACCGCCCAAGAGTACCCCTTCCCTTTCGGGCTTCTCGAAACATTGAAGTGAGCAACCCTTTCCAAACCGTGAATTTCCGGCTCGCCATGCTTTGCTTCTGTCATCCGCCTTGATCTCGGCCTCGGTATTTGTGTTCGTCACGTGCAAAATACACTATGCTTGATTCCAGGTACGCTGATTCGTCGAAGCCGTTGCCGATCAGCTCTGTGGTGCGGTTCCGAGTGTGTAAGACGCAATAGACTCTGCGCTGGGCGTTTACAGGGCTCGACGAGTGCCACCAAGAGCAAAATACTCGATTACGACTGCGATAAGAAGATTGGACAGCATCATGTTGCAGAGCGTGTTGAATTGTACAGTGTACAGGCCTCGGCTCATCGATGTTAGTAATGTCTCGTTGCTGGGGGCGCGCAGCGATGTGATGACAGCGATGTGGGGCTCAAGTCGCTGTGATCCTAGGCAAAATCGAGCTAACGAATGCGACCCCGTGCATCAGAGGTGAGGGGCAACAGAGTGGATGGCCAGACGTTGAAGATTACGAATTGGCCGCTGGCCTGCAGAGGTTCACTTATATACCCCAAGCCACCCTCCGAGACATTAGTTTTGTCCAATCCTCTCCCCACACAACACAACTCGACCCACAGCAATCATGTCTAAAGGCGAGTGTCCCATGAAGGCAGCCAACGTCGCTGGTGGCGGTACCTCCACCCGCGACTGGTGGCCCAACGAGCTCAGGCTCAATGTCCTCCGCCAGCACGACCCCAGACAGGTCCCCTTCGGCGCCGACTTCGACTATGCCGAAGAGTTCAAGAAGCTGGACTACCAGGCCCTGAAGAAGGACATTGCCGCCCTCATGACCGACTCGCAGGACTGGTGGCCTGCTGATTTCGGCCACTACGGTGGTCTCTTGTGAGTACCCTGGCCTCAATTGACTCAAGACGACTAACTAACATCGGCACAGCATTCGCATGGCCTGGCACTCTGCCGGTACTTACCGTGTCTCTGATGGCCGCGGTGGCGGTGGTGAGGGCCAGCAGCGCTTTGCTCCCCTCAACGCCTGGCCCGACAATGTCTCGCTCGACAAGGCCCGCCGCCTGCTCTGGCCCATCAAGCAGAAGTATGGCAACAAGATCTCCTGGGCTGACTTGATGCTCCTCACCGGCAACGTCGCCCTGGAGACTATGGACTGCCCCACCTTCGGTTTCGCTGGTGGCCGCGCCGACACATACCAGTCCGCTGAGGACGTCTACTGGGGTGGCGAGACTGAGTGGCTGGGCAACGACGTCCGCTACCACGACGGCAACAAGGGTGTCGAGGGCGAGGGCGTTATGGACGGCGACCAGCACAAGAACGACGTCACATCCAAGGACCAGGTGCACACGCAGCGCGACCTTGAGAAGCCGCTTGCCGCCGCACACATGGGTCTCATCTACGTGAACCCTGAGGGCCCTGACGGTGTCCCAGACCCCGTTGCCGCTGCTCACGATATCCGCGTTACCTTTGGCCGCATGGCCATGAACGATGAGGAGACTGCTGCCCTGATTGTCGGTGGTCACTCTTTCGGAAAGACACACGGTGCTGCTCCCTCCGAGAACACCGGCACAGATCCCAATGGTGCCGACCTCGCTGAGCAGGGCTTCGGCTGGAAGAACGAGCACGGCTCTGGCAAGGGTCCCGACACCATCACATCCGGCCTTGAGGTTACCTGGACCGGCACACCCACCAAGTGGAGCAACAAGTACCTCGAGTACCTGTACAAGTTCGAGTGGGAGCTCGAGAAGTCCCCTGCTGGCGCCAGCCAGTACGTTGCAAAGGGTGCTGATGCCATCATCCCCGATGCCTACGACTCCAACAAGAAGCACAAGCCTCGCATGTTGACCACCGACTTGTCGATGCGCTTCGACCCTGCATACGAGAAGATCACCCGTCGCTGGTTGGACCACCCTGAGGAGCTCCACGACGCCTTCACCCGTGCATGGTTCAAGCTTCTCCACCGTGACATGGGCCCTCGCTCCAGGTGGCTTGGTCCCGAGATCCCCAAGGAGGTTCTCATCTGGGAGGACCCCGTTCCTGAGCAGCAGGGTGAGGTCATCAACGAGAGCGACATCTCGTCTTTGAAGAAGGAGATCCTTAACGCTGGTGTTGAGCCTTCCAAGCTCATCCGCACTGCTTGGGCCTCTGCCGCCTCTTTCCGCGGCTCCGACAAGCGTGGTGGCGCCAACGGTGCCCGCATTCGCCTGGAGCCCCAGAAGAACTGGGAGGTCAACAACCCCACCGAGCTTCAGGAGGTTCTCAAGGCTCTTGAGGGTATCCAGTCCAAGTCCAGTAAGAAGGTCTCGCTTGCCGACTTGATCGTTCTCGCTGGTGTTGCCGCGCTTGAGAAGGCTTCCGGCGTCTCTGTCCCCTTCACACCTGGCCGTACCGATGCTACTCAGGAACAGACCGATGTTCAATCTTTTGAGCACCTTGAGCCTGTTACCGATGGCTTCCGCAACTACGGAAAGGGCACCGACCGTGTCCGCACCGAGCAGTTGGACGTTGACAAGGCCAACCTTCTCAGACTGACCGCGCCCGAGTTTACTGTTCTTACCGGTGGTCTGCGCTCGCTCAACGCTAACTGGGACGGCTCTTCCCACGGTGTGTTCACCAAGCGTCCTGGTCAGCTCAGCAACGACTTCTTTGTCAACCTGCTTGACAACAATGTTGAGTGGAAGGGCGCCGACTCTGGTAGCCCCCACGAGCTTTACGAAGGCAAGGACCGCAAGTCTGGTCAGAAGAAGTGGACAGGAACCCGTCACGACCTGATCTTCGGTTCGCACCCCGAGCTACGCTCCATCGCCGAGATCTACGCACAGCCCGACAATTCCGACAAGTTCGTCAAGGACTTCGTAGCCGCATGGGACAAGGTTATGAATCTGGACCGTTACGACGTCAAGGCGAAAGCGGTGAGTGGCACATCAAGTGTTTCGAGCAGGCCTCGTCTCTGAGCGAGTGATTCTTCTGTTGTGTGTGCGCTTTTTGTACCAACTTTCGCTACTGCGTTTTAGTTTGAGCGACAAAAGCGCGGTTCACTGACGAGTAATGATAGTAATGATACCGTAAATAGAGCTGTAGAGCCGTAGCCACCAAAAGATAGTTGGTAGTGTAGGATCAGATAGGACAGATAGGACGAGAGCAAAGCCAATCGATACCGAGGCAGATAGCTATGACTTACGAATGTCAACAAATTACGTCGATCCAATGATCGGTCTATCCAAACTTGTTCCGATGTTTGATGAGCATGCTTTTGATTTGTGGTGTTGCACCTGTGCAAGTTCTATTGCAGAATTGATGCACCCGTAATCTCATCACAAGACCACTGCAAGGCAATCACAGAAGGACCTGCGTCGTCCTGCATCGTCCTTCGCACCCCTTTCGACATCCTGTGGGTTACTACAGTATCAGGTAATCTTTGTGCAAATCCGAAGCTCTACACCGCCAAGCTCCCCGCCACCCAATCGCAATGCGAAGGCGCGGAGTCGCCGCTCTCGTAAAAAGAAGCGTCATGCACGTTAGACCAGTTAGGAACACGCATAGCACTAAGGGCGTCCTGCATGTGGGGAGGCTGGCGCATGTTTAGCTCGGCCTTTCCGCGCCTTCAAGCTCTCAACTCTTCACCTTTCTCCTTCTTCCGTTTGTGGCAGTGCTCTTTTGTGCGGTCTTTCAGCAGGTTTCAGGTTGATTGTCGAAGCAGGACCTCCTATCAGGTTTATGATCACGCTCGGACGCGTTACGCAACTGTTGCGATGATCAATACGATATACGCGACGGGCATCAGAAGACAGCGACTGCTGTATTCACGATAGCACGTGTTTCGCGGAAGAGTGATCAGGAGAAGTCAACCCCCACAACCACAAGGCTAAGCATCAGCGCGCGACATGGCACATGGACACAGCGAACCCGAACACAGGAGGAGACGGCGCACCTACTCCTCGTCTCAAGCATCTAGCTCTCGATCGACACCCAAGCAACCACTCCTAACGCAGTCAATCGTTCAGATCAATACGAACGTGCATCCGCACACGGTGCAAGCAACATCGACTCAGCAACTGCATTATCCGATGTATGCCGCACATCCACATGGTCCGCCGCCATCTTATGTGGAGAGTCCGCCCCAGCATCCAGTGTTCGGAGCAGTTCCACAGCATCCCCAGCAATATGCACAGAGCTATAGATCCCCTCCACCTCAACCCAACCCCTCAGTGGCGCGATTAGCATCACCATCACCTCCTCAGCAGCAGCAGCAGCAGCAACAGCGACCTAGAAAGTCGTCTCGCGAAGAAGGCCCTTTTCAACAGCAATGGAACAGGTTGGATCGCATTGCAGCGAAGTCGAACGCAGATCTGCGACAGGGTACCTCCAAGTTGATCACCAACTACATTGAGCGACCGACACATGCTATTGCAATGAGAAGCATGCAGACTTTGTGCCAGGGTGCGGCTTTGTGCGACGTTATTAGCTCCAAATTTGATGCGGTCATCACCAGTATCGACGACGATAAGTTCAGCGGAAAGGAGGAGGATCTCAAGGTGTTCGAAGTTGAGCAGCAAAGACCGACTCGCCCAAGTCCGCCGGTAGGACGCCGAAAAGACACGGCAGAAGACCAGGTGTATGAAGCGCTGGGAGGCGACAAGGGCTCAAACCACTTTGCTAAGGTCTGGCTTTATTCCAACTCACGTCTGCCACCTCATCTACCCCCATTCAAGGTCTACATGCCGACCTACCCACTTCTGTGCCTTGCTGCGACGTATTCCGAGCGCGTTTACAACCCTCCAGTGCCGAAGTCGAAGGAAGTCGAGAACCACATCCCGGCCAACTGGCGCAGCGGTACCAAAGCCATGGTGCTAAAATCGATCCCAGTCGACGACATGAATACCGTCGTCTTCGCGATCCGCGGTAGCCAGACCTTTATGGATTGGGCAGTAAACTACAACTCCGCCCCAACAAGCCCAGAAGGCTTTCTTGATGACCCTTCCAACTTCTGCCACGCAGGCTTTCTCTACGTCGCTCGCAAGATGGTCAAACCTGTTGCCGAGCGCCTACGCGTCCTCATTCAGGAGAACCCCGCGCGCTCCAACTGCAGCCTCCTCATCACGGGCCATTCCGCGGGCGGTGCCGTCGCCGCCCTGCTCTATGCGCACATGATGAGTAAGTCCGTCGACAGCGATCTCAACTACCTGACCGGTTTCTTCAAGCGCGTACACTGCGTGACCTTCGGCGCGCCACCGATCTCGCGCTGGCCGTTGCGGAAGAGCGAGGAGCCGCGGTATAAGAAATGGCTGTTCTACAGCTTCATCAACGAAGGCGACCCCGTGCCGCGCGCAGACAAATCTTTCTTCAAATCCCTCATCAAGCTGTACACGTCACCCGCGCCCTCAGCGTCGGCCCTCGGCGCGACAATAGCCAGCATGAGCACCCTCAACCTCTCAGCCGCAGCGCCCCCGAAATCCCGCCTCCGGATTCGTAGACCTAGTAAATCTACGCTGCCGACGCCGAGACCATCGGCTAACCCTCCGCCGGGCGTCGAGTGGCCCGTTCCCCCGTGCGAACTAAGTCCTGCGGGCAGGCTCATTGTGCTGAGGCAAATTCCAGGGAGCAGGCGCGATGACGAGGTCGAGGCTGTCACGGTGGAGGAGGGCATGCTGAGGAAGGTCATGTATGGGGATCCGCTGAAACATCAGATGAGGATCTACAAGGAGCGTGTTGATGGTGTGGCGACGCGGGCGGTGACGATGGGAGGGGTGGTGTAGGGCGAGAGGGAGGTGATGGAGGGTTGTACGAAGGACCCCGTCTCTTCTGAGCGGTCGTTTTGAAGAACAACAGAGTTCTTTGTTGGTTACAGCTTGCTCTTGCTCAATATCCCTAACAAATTACACCCAAATGCACCCCCCCCCCCCCCCCGGGCCATTCGGCTACTCATCGTGATGGTGGCGCGACCGGTGGTGGCTAATTCCGAGGGCCACAAACTCTAATAGTTTCCCATACCTCCGACATTAAACAGCCGGCAGGACACGGTGGGAGCATTTGTTACGCTGATACTTAATCCCAGCTGTCCTGCTGGCCATTTCAGAGGGAACTCGACTTTATAGGTTATACACACGCCAGCACGTCCTTGCATTCCAGCTTGCACGACAAACAGCATCCCAAGCCTGTTTTCCGCTTATTGCACGAAGTATAAATGAGCATATCAAGACCTTTCTGGGAAGTAGCGGTGTTGTACACGTAGGCCGTCGCCAACGTGGCGGACACCTCGCAGACTTGCTTGGCGGTGGCGGTGGCGTAAATGTTGATCTTGACGCCGAGATGCCTAGATGCAGCTGTCTCGTAGATCTTTTTGAGATGCTGCTTGCAGTGATCACGGTTCCATTCAAGCTGTCTAGCCTGCACGGAATGGTTTGGGTTGCTGCAAGTAGCTTGGTGACGTAGGTGAGCATGCTGTGTCCAATGCTGGCGTCTTATTGAACGAAGCTTTAATGGTTGCAAGGGCTGGACAGAAAGACAATGGGGTGTTGAGATGTGTTCTAAAGACCTTGCGATGTTGTTAATACGATCAGATGTTAGGTAGCACTAACTAGGGTGTGTATATATGTTGATCGGCTGACGAGTCTACTGCGGGACTCGATGGAGGTGATGAAGGGGCCGCAGCCAAGTAATATCAAGTTCAACGCTTCTAAATTGCCTTCTGAACGCTCTATCGTGATAGAGATTTGCATGACAGCACGAGAAATTTGTTCTTTTAGAAAATGTGACATCTGTACGTTGAACGGGAAGAGACATGCACGTATTTGGAGGTGTACGATGGTACCAGACTTTTCGGCGTGTTCTACACGCAGCTTTAGTCAAAGGCCCAAGCAGGCTTAGACTTCCTGCCAAACGAGCCATGCTCTCACATTGATTCCCTCCGTGATATACCCTAAACGATATCTTCAGTATATTTAGCACACGATCTTGAAAACGGGTGTTTGTCACAGTGCACAGGATGAGTGGAACTATTATATGTAGTTCGTAACTGCAAATATATCAATCGCTTCGTAATCCTCCACATGAAAACATCAACGTCGACTCATCCAATCATGCGTTCAATTCGTATACACACTTCTCACCATATTTTCCAGACCCTTACGCACCGTTACCGTTGTACAGGAACAGGTTGGGGCTACCGTTGAGGGTGCCAGTGATCTTGTTCGCAACACCGAGCGCCTTGATGCGGTTGGCGACCGCCGCAGCGGTGGAGAGAGTCTCAAGACCCTGAAGGTAGGCAACGACACCAGCAACGTGAGGAGAAGCCATGGAGGTACCGGACAGCGAGGCGGTGGCGGTGTTGCTGCCGATGTACGAGGACAGGATGGCGACACCGGGAGCGAAGATGTCGACGCCAGCACCGTAGTTGGTGAAGGAAGCAGGGCGGAAAGAGCTGTCGGCCGCGGAAACAGTGATGGCGTTGGGGGCGTTGGCGGGGGACTGGCTAGATACGGGGAGCGGGTTGCCATTGGCATCACCGTTGCCGGCGGCAACGACGGAGACGACGTTCTGAGTGTAGGCGGCTTGGATGGCGTTGGTCCAGGTGGTGGAGGCACTGCCACCAAGGGACATGTTGATGACGGAGCGGGCGGCGCGGTTCTTGGACACGATGTCGTTGACGGCCCAGTTGAAACCTTCGAGGATGCTGGAGGTGGTGCCGGTGCGGCCCTCGAAGACCTTGACGGAGATCAGGTTGGTGTTCTTGGCAACACCGTAGGTGGAGCCGCCGATGGTACCAGCAACGTGGGTGCCGTGGCCGAGGGTGTCGGTGTGAGCGCTGGTGTAGACGTTGTAGCCGAGGGTGGCACGGCCGCCGAACTGCTGGTGGGCAATGATGATACCGGAGTCGACAACGTAGGCGTAGGTGTTCGATCCAGCGGTGGTGTCGTAGACGTACTGGGTAGAAGAGCCGGTGCGGTGGCTGATAGCACCAAGACCCCAGGTGGCACCTGACTGGGTGGTCAAAGCCTTCTTCTCGAGGGTGTCCTCGTGGACCTCCTCGACGTCATACCAGAGGTAGGCGATTGTGTCGGGCTCGACAAGGGCAACCTATGGGATGTTAGTACGGACGGAGACATGTAATAGTTTCTAGGTAGCGATCTATGAGGAGCAGGGATGGGCAAGCGTGGTAGACCGGTCAGCTCCAGTATATTGAAGCAATACTCAAGCACCAACAATCGCGACGTGCACATCAAGGCTCTGGTGAGCTGGGCTGCTACTCACATCAGGGCTAGCCTTAATCTCCGCAATAGTTGCGTCATCGAACTCTCCAGCGTACGCCTTCCAGTCCTTGATTTCGAATGTCTTCTCGATACCGACAGTGTCCCGCTTGGCAAAGCTTCGGCGGTGTACGTCGGTGGCCCAGTTCAAGTGAGCCTCGACGGCAGCAGCGTCGACACCAGGCTTAAGAGTGACGATGAACTTTCCAGGAATGATGTCGGCCCTCTTGGTGATAGGAGCAGGGGCCGCAATGACAGCGGGGAGCAGGGCTCCGAGGAACACAGCGAGGTTGCGAACGTTGATCATCTTGAAGTCTGTTGCGTATGAGCGAGGATTCCCGGATACATCAGTGTAGGACTTACTCAAGAAGACGCTGAGTGTAGACCGGTGGAAGAAGCGATTGAGGAGCTCAAGTTTGATGCTTGATGATCATTGTAGAGTAATCTTCGCCTCTTCTTATATACACGACCACAAAGGCATTCAAATGACCGGACAGTCACAATCCGCCGGTTGTATGGTGCCATTGGGGCTACAGCCCACGGTGGAGTGGCAGCGACTGTCTCAATCGAGAAGGTCGAAGGACATTACCATTCCCAAGCCTAGTATGGTGTGTTCTCGAGTAATTGACCAATGCTATAGCGCAAGCCCCAAGGCCGTAGAACGGGCGGTGCCCATGAGTGGCCCTGTGGTTGCTAGCATGCTTTGATGTTGAGCGTAGTAGTGACCACGATGGTCAGCCTGACACCTTCCGAATCCGGATGGTATTTAATATATGATCAACAAGGATATCGCAGTGCCAAGCGAAAGTACCGGAACAAGACCATTAAGAGAGAAGACAGCGGACTGGTGCGTTTGAGACGGTCATCCATTAGAGTGTGGAGAAAGTGGACGGACTACGAAAATGTTGTTATAGTGAGTGCAATTTGAGTCAACGATTGGTCGGCTAGTGAAAAGAAACGTTGGGGTAGAACTAGCACCTGATACTGGCGAGCAGCCACCGATTCATTGGTTGACTAGGCGCTCAGGCGAGATAACAGGGCACAATCTGTTTCATGCCACTCAGTAATACAGTCGAAAAGTAACGAACGTGATGCCTGGACGCCTAAGCCATTGACTTCACCACTCGACGCACATGTGGCGAATCCAGCCTCAGCTCAGGAGACCACAGAAGGAGGTCGTGACAGACGATCCTGTGGCGATTCGCGTGACCGGCACAGATTGTCGCACACTTAGACCTGCTTCAACCAAGAAGTTCCTTCTCGTATCTCATAGGCACGTTACTGCAGCCTCAAGCTGGGCATATTGTTGATCCTGGAACCGTCATTGCGCTCAAATGGCCCGGAGGATAACGCCATCTCGGATGTTGTACAGAAGAAGCAGCATCATCGCTGATCATGCTAATGCTAAGCAAATGAAGCCACTCGGCGCGCCCATCGCGATGGCGGAACCCAGGAGAAGCGTTGAGCGAAGGATGGGATTGAGAGTGTGACACTCTTGGCAATTTGCTTGGCGGCAGGAGCTCCTGCTGTGTTGCGCAAAGCGCGATTGGCGAGCACGACGCGAGTAAGGCACCTTCAGCGCGCCAGCAAGCAAAAGAGGAAATGTGGCGTGCGAGTTGCCGGCAGGACTCTGTACTTGGCGGCCCGTACCGAGTACGCGCAACGAATCCCAAGACTGCCAAGACTTGAGCTTAAACAGAAAAGGCAGCTTGATTGTTGAGAGTTCTCCACTTGTACGAATGACTATCACGTCTTATCAGCAAATGAAAACGTCGTTCGTAAGCCAATCAGAGATAGACCGGGAAACATGGCAGCAGTAAAGCCGGGTACGAGATTCATGCACTTAAGACCCAGGATTAAGAAGGATGTGGCGGCAGTCTGAAGCATGTCAGCACCTTTCACCTTCTCTCATGGGTTCGGTGCTGCCAGATACCGCCCGTCAGGATTCCACTCAATATCGAAGTGGTGTTTCGGAGCAATTGAAGTCCCAGCTTTTCCGGCACAGCTGTGCCGGTGTAAATGATGCAATTGATTCGTTTACGTGACACAGATATCTCAGCGTAGAGTCTGGAAGCGTTCACCCGATCGTTCTGAAGCCTCCTCCTGCCTTCTAACCTATCCAATCCAGCCTAATCTGCCTCAGTCGTCACAGAATCATCTACCTCCACCACCCATTGCTTGCCCCTAGCTGCAGCGGCACCTGCGGATTCTGCACAAACCTTCCATTTACGCCTTCAGCATCCCTGATCTCGCACCTCGATAGTTCAAGCCAGTCTCTGTAGAATCGGGCTCTGTCGGCGTTTTTGGTCTCGAGGAAGTGCTGGCGTAGCTTGTTGTACGGGTCGCGTGTCGAGTTTGGGGATGGAAGGTTGGTATTTGCAGTGTGGTAATCTGTGGTTGCTTTGGTCACAGGTAGAGGAGGGATCTTGATGTCTGATTGTGGCGCAGCTGAATATTGGGGTTTGCTAGGGCTGTCTGGAGGGGATCGCGGGGGTGTCTGGGGCGGAGTTGGGAAGGCTGTGGGTTGGGCTCTGTGCAATCTCGATGAGTCTGAGATATGCAGAGCGTTCAGTTGGGTGAGTGGATCTGCGTTCAATGCCAGAGTATCGTGGTCCTGTGGCTGATCTTGATCGTCAATATCATTGACAAGGCTCCAGAACTCCTCGAGCACCATAGCGATACGCTCTGCTGTCCTTTCATCTTGCTTAGTCGACGCTACAGTCGGACACCATGCTGATATATGCCCGTCTAGTACCTCGTATTTTGGTCCTAATTTTGCCGCTTGTTGTTCCTTGTTTGCAGTCATCTCTAATGACCAAGATTCAGAGCTCTCTTCACAGTGTGTCGAAGTAGAGTTGGTTTGCTCCAAATGCATTGACCATAATGAGTTTACCTCATCTGGATCGAAGCCAACACCACTACTCGTCTGTTCAAACTCTTCGTGTGAGAGGTGATTCAGCATCCAACTAGGATCGATATCATCGAGCGGATGTGTGTAATTGGTGTCGACTAGATGTAACGGGTCGGTGCTGGCAACATAATCCCAATCATACTCGCAGTCCGGAGCATTGGACTCAAAAATATCCAAAGGCTCACATATGTCTTCGGGGAAAACTTCATGTCGGAGCGGAGACGGTCTCCGCACAAAGTGACCAAGGTTGACACGTTCAACGCGATCCTTGTGCCCGTGTGGGAAATGCGAGCGACTTTCCCACGTTGCAGCGTTGCACTTGTCCTTCAACTGCTCGATCAGAGCTGTCACTTCTTGTATACCGGGGAACCCTTTCTCTTTGAGCTTATCAAGAAACAAATCTGCTCTGAAGAGCTTTCGTCTCCAACGCTCCTCGAACGCCAGATGCTGACATGGACCGCAGTCTATGGGAACGATCATGTTAAGACACGGTTCTCCCTTGCATGCAGGCGCCGGCCCACTCCTAGACCTCTTGTGCTTCGTGCCGCCGCATCGTGACTGTCGCAGGCGGAGGCTGTGGTTGCAAGTGTACCAGTATCTGACGATTTTGCACATGGCGATCTCTGGCTTTTCCTACAGCTTTCAATAAGCATCGGTGTGAGGCCCTGCAAAATCAGGATGGCGGCCTTGCATGTATCACAGCACTATTTGGGGTATGGTATTGCTGATAGTATGTTGCAAGGATCTGATGGGCGTGTTGTAGCGAGCGTCGTACGTCTGTTTGCACCTGAAGCAATTTGGTGTTGTCCAAAATGTTAAATCTGCTCTGTCAGCTGTCAGATGTCCATGGGCCTACATGCGAGGCAAAAGAGCTTCCAGGGCAACAAGTAAGGCTGCAGTCAAACTCCGGCATCTGCAGTCGTTTACAGCGACATGGCCGAACGAGCCAGCTGAGCAAAGCGGGCAGTGACAATCAGGTGAAGGCAGAGTCAAGGCTGGACTGAATTGGAGTATGACGCCCCATCACGTGCATCTTCCTTCACTTGCCGAAATTCATGGCTCCTCCCGACGCCGCACGTCCTCCCACGCACCCACCACAGCGGTTGCAACGGTCAACATGAGTCCAATGGTGGACAGCAAGTGCAAGCGAGCTGCAGCCGCCGAGCTGGTCGATCCACCCCCAGAACGATGTACGATAGTCTCTCCCTGCATGGGCCTGAAACGCCAGCGGCCCAACGCCTGCAACGAGCTTCGCTGGGCAGCGCTGGGCCTGCATAACAGTGAAGCTTACATATCACCACGGGCCATCCTGTGGCGTGAAACTTTCAATGATGAGGTATACACATAAGCTACTAAGGACTGGGATTGGCAAGATTGGTGAATATTGAGACGCGCGTTACTCTTGTCGCTGTTGCTCCAACACCGATGATACGGTAGTAATAAAATATAGATTAATATGAGCCACCTGATAATGTACAGTTCATGGCGCATTACGCATTACTTCGTGAAAATGGACTGTGAAGATGGGTGGTGATGCGTATGCAAGCGCGAAGAGCCAGACTGGACGAAAAGAGGAAGGGCCGTAACTACGTATCCAACGCCATGCCAAACCGTGGTGTAAAATGAACAATGTACAAGAAACGACGAATACCAATATCTGCAGAATCTCTAGTAGCGCACCACTGGTGCTTGTGTGTTGCCATCTTGGACAAGGACGCCCTCCTTGACGCCTTCTTTCTCAATCTTGTGCATCCAGTCTTCTTTCTTATCTTTTTTGAGCATCCAGCCGCTGAAGACCTTCTTTAGCCTGCTCTGCTGCTGCTGACTCTTCTGTGCTTTGACGTGATTAGGGAATTTGGGGTGGTCTGGTGAATCTACGCTAAGCTTGCGCGAGAAGTTGGCCTGATCCATGCTCAATTTGCCAGGAGAAGAGGTGTCTGCGCTCTGATGACGGGCGTGGCCACTACGAGGGACGAGGTTTCCGGTCGAGGACGACCAGCCAGTCATGGTTTGTGAAACTTCCAGTTGGTCTGGTCGAGGAGAGCTCTTCTTCGAATCCATCTTCTGCTTATTGTACATAGGCGAACGGTGACTGTGGGATGGACTTTGGGGATATGCTTGTGCCTCTTGTGCAGTTATGGTATCGGAGCCACTCCTTGCGTGATGACTGCGCGTCGGCGAAAAAGGGCCTGATTGTCTGTCGTGCGCGCGCATGACACTTGCAATGTGTGAGCTGGACAACTCAGGCTGAGGTTTGACTTCGTCTTTCCAAGAGTCAAGGCTAGGCAGTGGTGGTAGTTCTCGGTTGAGATTGACCTCAGACTTTTTGGCCTGCTCGGGTTCAGCATCACGACCCCTGGTTCCTGGCCTGCTATTGCTTCTTGAGTTCACCCTCAGTGCTGATCCCCAGCTTCGCCATCCCCGCTGAGACCCAGTACGTCTTGGCTCGTTATCGTCGTCATACAGGCCCAGAGACTCTCTAGATTGAGTCCGGCTCAATGCTCGAGATGGCGCACGAGAAACAGATGTGCTGCCCGGAAGGAAATACTCCTTGATGTTCGCCTTGATACTGCGAGCACGGCTTGGAGGTCGGGCGGCGGTGGAAGCAGCTTGTTGTGGGGAGTCGTTCTGCTGTCTCCTCTTCTCCAGCTCCTTGCGCATCCACTCAGCAGCCTGAGCGTCTGCGATGGCTGCTGGTTCCAGCTGATGGGAATGCCGATTGGATGTTCCACCTGACGTAAGCGCTGCAGACGATGGGGCAGTTGATGTTTGGTTTAGGCCTGCGTCAGTAGTAGAACCTGTCATGGGTGTTGCGACACTATCAGCGTCGCCAGACTCGGCCCTCTTGCGTTGGGATCGACCGCGCTGCACCATGTCCGCAGACGCTGATGCAGGCGCAGGCTTCGAGGCATACTTCTTCGCGGCCGACCGTGCTCGTTCGTCTGCAAATGCATCGTCGAAGCGTTGTCGAGCAGACTTGGTACGGACTGGCAGTGTGCTTGTAGAACTCTTCTTTGCCTCAGCTTCTGCCCGTTGCTTCCTGGCCTCAAGGGCTGTCTTCAGGTCGACCGGCGCGCCTGTAGGCATCCTAACCCTGACTTCATTTGCACCAACGACGACGTTGCTCTGCTCTCCCTTGCGCCTGTTCATGGCACCGAAGTCCAGTCGGGGGTCTGTGTCTTCCATGCCATGGTCGGACGGCTTGAAATTTTGCAGGATGTAACGACATGCTACACGCAGCTCTCGTTCGGTGTGCGAGTCGATAGACTGGCGGCTGATGTAGGCGGCGAGGTGGGGAAAGTCATCCTTGGACTGATGTCGCCTGTGTGACTGCGAGTCTTTCTGCGGTTGTGGATGCGCAGACGCGGGCTCTGGTGCTTTCTCCTTGGCGGCGTCCGTTTTGCCGGGAATCTTCTGCGCCAGGCGTTAGAGACACACAGGTGGGATCTACAGCAAACGGGGGCTTACAACGGGCGCCAAGTTGAAGGAAAACTTCCGCTTCATGGCGAAAGATGGCTGTGATTAGGAATACGGCGCACAACTGCTTGTATACTTGGACAGGCCGGGCGGTGCGGCTGCGGTCAGTAGCACGGCAACGGCTGTGACAGCGGAGTCTGAGGCGCGCGCGCAGTCGGCATTCGTATCGGTATATCTCCGCTGACTAGGGCAGGCCCAATGAGTACAGTACGACAGCAAGAATGGCGGGCTCCCAGCAAACCAGGAATGCGGTGTCGCGGCAATGACGGTGGCGGGCAACACGAGACAGGAGGGCGCCGCCGTGGATATATCGCCTGTAGCCCTGCGGTGCCGTCCCGCCAGGAGGTGGTTTGGGTTTCAAATGTATGCTAGCAGGCCAGCAGCTAGGGAACGTCGGCTGCGGCCTCGAACTGATCGCTGGCCGGGGTCACTCTAGACACCAGGTTCCACTCGCGGCAGGAGCCAATGGACACGCTTTCACGACTGCAGGCGCGCTGGACCATCGCGGGCGCTGCAGCCACATACTTTCCCGTCTTTCAATCACAACAGAGACCTCGTGGCGCGCCTGGGCGGCCGTCCTGTCTGAACGCAGCCCCAGCTCGCCTTGCAAAGCCATCAGCAGGCCACCAGACCAGCGTGGCAGCAAAGGTTATTGACTATTGAATTTGCCGGTGCCGGCTCCCCACGAATCAGTCACACGCTGCGCACACCTCATCTCTCGATGCAGCCGATGCGTGTCGATGCCGCGTCGAGACGCCCATTGCCCACCCCCAGCGCCTCCGCAGTGGTCTCGCGCTGCCGCAGTGGTCAGCCTTGGCTGCGTGTAGCTGCTGCCAGCTGCAGCAGCTACAGCTCCTTCGTGCTGCATCGCGCTCCAGAAACCGCCTCATCCACCATTCACGACCGTCGACATCCAAAAGACCCTTTGCGGGGTGCTAGTTTCACTCTGCCCTCATCCGGCCTCTGTGGCTTGCCCGTAGCCTCACCGCTATCTATCGAGCAGTGGCACCAAAAACTCGACTCTCCGTAATGACCCGCGACTTCGTCTTTGGACCTACGCCCAACTTTCCGAGCGTGCGTATCGCCTAGCCTCAAAGCTTCCGCTCACCCTGCCACGGAGCACGTCGTGCCACTCCATGCCGGGGGTATGAAACGTCTGCAAACGGTCGCTTGTTTGTCTTCTTCTGTCATTTTCTGTCGTCATTCTACATCCTTTCCATTCGTCGTGCATGTTCAATATTTGGCCCGTGTAGGCTAGTTCTCAGAACAGCTAGCATCTACCGAGCCCACTCGCTTCCATCCAGCCTTCCTTGTCAGATGCGCAACACAATCCTTCATGACGATGCCGTCAACACGGGCCTAGCTGGTCCTCGGACATGAACCTTCAGCCACTTTGTACGCTGCTGCTCGGAGCTCCCGCTTCCGCAATCGGTCTTTAACAAACTGCGCCGTGTCACCGAGAAGAGAAAGGCTCGGTGACCGAGCCACAGCACCGGCCATTGCCTGGCTCAAAGAATGACTCTCCTTGTGGTCGCCTGAAGCACAACCAGCAACCGCAACAAAGCAGGGGTACTGCTTGTTGAGAACAACCGCCAAAGCACCACATGCAAATATCCCGATTTAGAACGAGCACAAAGCCCCATCTTGTGTTTTTAGAGCCAGACACAAAGCACCGCGGATGCAAAGCATACATACGCGCCTCCGGGACAAGGAACTGCACGGTTCAATTGTCCTATCTTCGTAGCACAGACCTGTGGTACAACGCCACGCAAAAACCTTCTCGAACATCACAAAGGCAACTCAAAATTAGAGTTCTTAAGCCGAAGGTCGAGTGACTGTTTAGTGGCACCCTGACCGGCTATGTTTTAAGCAAATCATGACCTGAGACTCTTACGGGTACCGCAAGCGTTCTGTATCCTTTGTGAACTTCCTGGAGGCTTGTCATGTCGGGGTCGAATGAGACATCCATGTTCGCGACATCTTCAAGCTGATCACGTTGTCTGTTATCTAGTAGGGAACAGACCGTGCGACGAGTGCAGCTTTTGCGGATCGGTAGTATCCTTGGATGCAATAAACCCCCTTCATCTAAACTAACAGGAGTAACAGTACTACGGCAGTCATAGGAAAACACATTAACGACAGATCCGCACCTGCGTTGCGTCTCAGGCTTCTAATTCAGTCCTGCACTCGACTCTGGTAAAGCAACTTCGCTATGCACAACACTCGCTCCGAGCTCGACTTTGTCTCAACTGCTCGTGTAGGCAGGCAACACCCAAGAATGGTATAACCCTCATTCACTGATGGTATCTAGCAGCCCTTCAATAGTCCCCGTATGGCTACACGTTCGCTTGATTGTTTCAGACCTCCATGTCACTGAGACAAGAGCGCTAGTTGTATGTGTTTGGAACATGCACCCATTCATTGTGTAGGCTAGATGGTCTGGCTGGCAGTGTAGCATTGGAAGGACCATGGTGCGTATGAACAGTAACGTACCTAGCGCGACTTCGGAGTGCCTGCTAGCAACCATGTTCTTGGAACTAATGGCGTAAATCTAAGAAAAGGTACTGACTTGATCTTAAACCATGACATATTTCACTGTGTGCGAGTGTGTTTCCGCTTCTGGTGAGGAATCACACATGAGCGGTGGTCTTCAAGTCCTAAAAGGACCTGGGTTGAGGCTGACGTCTTCAGTAGGGCTGCCGAAATGAGGACGTGTAACCAGCTGGGATGCGAAATGAGCACATCAGATCATAACAAAGTTTGCTGGATCCACATACATCCTCTGCAATATCGCGTAAGCTGTACTTGTAATTCAGGCGCTCTCACACATGAAAGCATCAGGTCTCTGAGCAGACAAAACGATTGTGCTTCTTCGCCATATCACGTGATATGGCATCCAGGACTATGCATTGCATCTGATCAGCTAAACACACGTCTCGAACTCCAGCAACCAAAGCAAGATGACAGCTTAATGGCCTCCACCCCAGTGCTTCATGCCCTCCGGCCTGCGCATCTCCGACTCCTTCCCCTCGTAGCCCAGGTCGTCATTCCCAACGTGGAAAAGCGCGCACAGCGAGTGGTACAGACTCGATCCGTGAGTGGTGGGTTTGGGAAGCATCTGGGGCGCTTCCATGGATCCCGGTGCAACGTCGCCCTCAACGTCGATCTCGTCATCGCTGTTGGAGAGCGAGTCGAACAGCGCAGAGAGGCGGTTGTTGAAGCGTGTCATCATGGGTTCGATTTCGTCAGAGTCGACGATGGGTGCAGTAAGGCGCTCAGCGATGTCAAACTGAGATTTGTTAGATTGTGATATCATCGTCATGGGGCATGATGGGTGTACCTCGCGCAGACCCTCGAGGCGGAATTGCTCGGCCCGCTTCTGGAGTTGGGGAGCCGAAGGGGTGATGGGCATGGCGGAGACGAAGGCAAGAAGGGCCATGATGGCCATCATAATGAAGGAACGCATGGTGATGTTGTGGTGTGTATGGGTAGATTGGACAATTGCTTGTTGTAGATGGCGGCGATTCGATTGAGTAGTAGGCGTAAACGCTAATTCCAGAAAAGCGAACGTAGGGTAATGAGAGAATGAGAATGAAAGGCTCGCAGTCGACAGACGCGGGTATGGGATATCACTACAGTCCAGGTAGGAGGTCGGGGGTCGGAAGTCAATTCGCCTGGGGAAACAGTAGTGGTGGTTCGCCCACACTCTATATATCCTCTGTGTTTCTGACTCGCGCCCTTGGAGTAAATGCGAAACATAGGCCGGCTATCAGAACAGGAATGATCGGCCGCAAGGACAAACATGTTCCCACGTTCGCGCCATATTGGCCCGACTCGCTGGCGCAGAAGCAATGCTAGCTAGGCTGGATACTGGGCAAGGTGTAGAATTCCTCATCTTCGCCATGATTACGATTGGCAGAGAGCATCTGTGTGCCGAGGCCAAGTGACAGCACGTCGCAAGACGCATTGAGGGATGACCAGAAAGCCGTTGACAAGCAAGGGCGCACTGCAACCTCGCGAGGCCCTCACTGGCCAGGCTTTGTCCTTGGGGGACAAGAGATAAGCTTGCGCTGCTAGGCCAGGTCGCACATCGTGAGGCAACGGACGAGGAGCTTCATGCGCACTGGCCTGTACTCGCGTCACGGTTGGGGCCTTCCTGATGGAGCATGAATATGTGTGGAGACCAGCGTTAGCCAGCCGTTTAAGATGAAACATGTCGCAGATTGATGATGCATCCTTCGAGAAGCAAGCGAGCCGCCGTCAGAAAATGCGAGCACGATCCATGAGAGTGGCAGCTGTCTGGAGCAGCGTGTGCAACAGCGCGGTCGTTCTCGCTAGCTGGAGAAGGACGTTGAGGTGATCCCTCACTTGGTGCGGGGTGCAGGCTGGGTGGAGTGAAAGGTGGTCCCTTGAGAATGTCAAAAGTCGGCTAGCCACGAACGGTCTGGGGCAATCGCGTCCTACGCAAACGCGGTCCAACCTCATGTCGTCATCCCGTCGCATTCACTCTTCAGTATCAACTGCAGCATCGTTATTGTCTTTGAATCATCATCCATCACGCGCACTTCTGCATTGATTTGGACATATCCATACGATGCTTCACCGGTCGCATTGCTGCTTTCGCAACCCACTTACTTGGTTACTCGATATATCCTGACATCGCCCTTGCATGGTCTTATCGAACCACTACAGTAGCATTGCCAGTAATGGTCAATATTGGACACACCCAGACAATGGACGCTGGGTCCCTTTCACCGACATCTACGATCTCAAACCTCGGGCTCGATCTGAGCAGCATACCGCCAGTTGCCATTCTATCGGCTCACTTGAAGGACGACGAAGAAAGGCGCTTGAAAGAAACGCTACGTCAGTTTCATGCGCCGCTCACCACTGATGTCTCACGGGCCAGAATCTTCATTGGGAAGGTGGCGACGAAGAGAAGGGCAGAGTTCGAGCTTAGGTCTCGCAGACTTACGGTCGAAGAGTATGTTGCAACAAAACGTCCTGCTAGTCCTGCACAGGGGCATGGTCACACGAGCAAGAGAAGGAGAGTATCTGGTGTTCAATTTGCGCTGGACGGAGCGATTGAGGACGAGTGTGATCGTGAGTCGTATGGCTGCGACGTTGAAGCATCTGGAGTAGGCCCGACATCTGAGCAAATCTCTTCATTGTTCAAGCTTCCTGTGAGTGAGGACATCGTGTGGGTAATACGACTGGATTGGTTAGAAGAGTGTGTACAGGCTGGCCACCTGCTACCCCTGAATGACAGGCTTGTGTACACCGGTCAAGTACGCGAGCGACTCAAGTCGGTAAATCCGAGACCTAGAATCCCACTCTCCTCGAACAAGCCGAGGGTTACCTCCGCACCTCAGAATCATGTAGCAACTCCTCCACTAAACGAAGGTGACATCTTAGGACGAGCCAAAGCAGACGCAGTCACAAACTCAACAAAGTCACGTTACAATTTCCAACGGACTGGGCCCAGTCATAGCTCCAGTAGATTCGAAGGGAAAAGTTACGCGCCTGCTCTGCAGGTCAAGAAACCAGCATTGACTTCCACGATCGCACATCTGCTGCAACAAACCACAAGTGAGTACGAGGGTGAGGATAGCGACATACCTCATCCTCCCGAGTGGGTCGTTAAAGGCATCAAATACGCATGTCAGCGCTTTACACCTGCCGATGGTCCTAACGAGGACTTTCTTGATCAGCTGAAGAAGGTACGAACAGCAAGGACACTCATCGACGATGATATCGGCGTACGCGCATATTCGACAATCATCGCATCTATTGCAGCGTACCCACATAGACTCAGCCACCCTCGCGAGGTTGCGCAGCTGCCAGGATGCGACGAGAAGACCGCTATACTGTTTGTAGAATGGAAAAACACCGGCAAAATTCAAGCAGTAGAAGATTACGAGAATGATGAAGCGATGAAAGTTCTGCGCTCCTTTTACGATATCTGGGGTGTTGGGGCAAAGACGGCCCGGCATTTCTACTACAACAACGATTGGAACGAGCTGGATGATATTATAGAGTTTGGCTGGAACGATCTGGACCGCGTACAACAGATTGGGGTCAAGTACTATGACGAGTTCTTGGACCTTATCCCTCGAGCTGAGGTAGAGCAAATTGCGGGAGTTGTGCGCCAACATGCTGTAAGGTTGAGGGACGATCGCATCACAATGACCATCGTCGGCGGTTATCGACGAGGCAAACAGGCATCTGGCGACGTAGATATGATCGTCTCGCACCCAGACCTCCAGGCTACGGCTGGCCTCGTCCGAGACATCGTCGAGTCCCTAGAGAGCGACGAGTGGATCACACACACTTTGACTATGAGCTTGACGAACACGCACAGGGGACAGCAAGCTCTCCCTTTCCGCTCAACAAAAGGTCACGGTGTAGGCTTCGACACGCTCGACAAAGCGCTGGTTGTGTGGCAAAATCCTACCTGGCCAACGCGCGAGCAAGACCTCGAAGCAAATCCCAAAGCCAAGAATCCAAACATACACCGCAGAGTGGATATCATCATCGCTCCCTGGCGGACAGTCGGCTGCGCAGTCATGGGCTGGAGCGGCGGCACGACGTTTCAGCGAGACCTCAGGCGGTATGCAAAGGCTGTGAAGGGCTGGAAGTTTGATAGTAGCGGAGTTCGTAGTCGTAGTGACGGAGAAGTAATACCGCTTGAGGGGGAAAACGGGATTGATGGTACACCGGAAGACGCGGAGAAGAAGGTGTTCGAGGGGCTGGGGTTGGAGTACATCCCACCAGAGTATCGAGTGACGTATTGACGAACCACGTGGTACAAGCGTTATCAGCAGTGTACCAGTCATACTTCACGTCTTTGCGTGTGCAATCAAATCCCAGACGGATCCGCTTAATATGTTTATCGTTTACCACAAGAATCAACTCACTCTCGCTGTTGAGCATTATCTTAAGCGCCAATGAAGTTGGCAGCGGGGTACGTTAGCGCCGGCACCCCAGCTGCCTTATCAAATCGTAGCTTTCCCCAGCTGCACCACTGAACTGCGCCCAGTACTTTGGGAATTGTATACCATGTTCGGTAACCACTAATCCTCAAATGGGTGGTCAAGATAACAATGCTTGCAACATGACCTCGAGAAGGAGCGTTTGCAGCGCATGCCCGCACGTCAGTAAGTCTTCTATATAACTCTTCGATCGTGTTGGAACAATTTGAGACAGTGACGTCGTTGGATTGCTTAGAGATATTCACGGGTAAGCGCAGCCCCCACTCGTTGTTTTGAGAAGGCGTAGTATGACAAACGACTGTGTACATATTCTCAACCTCAAGCCTGACTTCTGATCTGATCAATAAGGTAGCTTCGACTGATTTCTGACCAGTTCCCACGTGCACCAAGGTTTGAGAACGATTTCCATCGCCTGCCCAAGTTCGCATGGCTACTATAATGGGAGGTCTACTGTTGCCACTTGGAGCGGTGTTCGTCCTCACCTCAGTCATACTTTTCATGCTACAAGGCGAGAGACGAGCTATCATCCTCGAGAGATTGCAGTTTAAACGACGTAGAGACTCTGGTTCCAGGACACCGCCTCGATCACTTTTCCCAGAGAAGAAGAGGAGCCAAAGCATCTCAATACCTGATTACTCAAGTACATTCCCGCCCTCTCGACGGTGTGCTTTAGACGAAACCAGTCTTCAGACGACGTCTGCAGCTTTGCATCTGGACTGGTCCCAGCGCATCCTTCCCATCGACAGTTCCTACCTTGAAGCTGCTGATAATACGTACACGCCATGCCGGTTCTCCATCACTGAGATCAAAGCACTTGGCGACTTCCCTGACTATGCTACCTTGAGCGGTGTTCCTCTGCCTGAGCCGTACCACACCTTTGACATCCGCAAAGCGCTCCCAAGACCGTACAGACCCTTTAGATGGGCATATCACCAGACGATGTGTGAGTGGGATGACTCAAGCTTGCAAGCATGTGCTGATTGTACACTAAGCCCTAACAAAGATGGAGCCAGAGTGGTGGCTAGAACTTGAGAACACATATGAAGACCGCATGAAGCAGCGCTCACATTTATTGGAAGAGCACGGCGATGCAGTGCTACAAGCCCTCCCTGGTTCTGAGCTTGCATGTAAAGAACTAATGGAGATGGCGTTGCAATACTTGTGCGCTCGCTACCCGCAATACTTTTCACTGGACGCTTCCAAGACGGTTTTCTACAATGCCATACTGAAGACTGAAACAGATCTCAAGCAGACGGCACCTCTGCATGCGCTCTTCCAGAATATCCCAGAGGACTTTGCCATCATGCAGCGAGACGAGAAGACGGGGCTCTACATCTTCCGCGCAGGCATTATCTGCAGTGCACTGGGTTGGAATGTGGCTGCGAAAATCGGTCTGCAATTGCATGAGATCCACGCCCCAATCCCAGACTACAAGGAGAAGATGCAATTCTCGATGGACCGGTGCGCCGCTCTCGCTCGATAATCAATGAATCCATGTACTAAAACACAACAGATACTTTGCAAAAAAGCCAACAGACAAGCCAATTCAGCGCGGCTCGTGGGGCTTAGAAGTCGACCAGCCTCTTTTCATGCCGCCCGGCGACGGCCACGAATCCTACCGCTCCCGCCAAATGCCCGATCTGGAGCTCTCACGCTGCCACCTGCGCGTCGACTGGCAGACGCTGCGCCGGCTCCCGCTCTCAGGCGCCGTGGTCTTCAACTTCAAGGCGCTTTTCACGCCTGTGGAGGAGTTCCGGGATGAGCCCTATGTGCCGGGTTTGCTGTTGAGGGTGCTGAACGAGGGAAAGAAGGGGCTAATGGACTATAAGAATACGTGGCATACGGAGCACGTGGTTAAGCCTGCGCTTGAAAGGTTCCACAAAGAGCAAGTCGAGAACGGTATGGTGGAGAGTGATTGGGAGCCAAGGACGCTGGATGATAGCCCGTGGTTTCCCGGTTGGGAGAAGAAGTGGCATCTTCAGCAGGGATTTTGAACACACACATGTCGTCATCGAGATTTGTAATTTTACAATCACATACATGATTTACAGCTTGCTCGCGCCGTCATTCCTTGAATTTCCCCTCCATCCGGTCAGTGTCGCGCCGCCATCAATCTCAATCGCGTTGCCAGTCATATGTGCGCTGGCCTTCGAGCTCAAGAACAACACCAATCCACCAAAGTCACTCGGCTTACCAACACGACCAGTAGGCTGTGAGGCAGTAAGGGTCTTGGCGTACTTCTCAAGACCAAAGTTTGTCATACGACTGGGAAAGACACCTGGACAGATGACATTGACCATGATGTGCTTGGGCGCAAGCTTGGACGCAGTCATCTTGGTTAGGTGGATAGCTGCTGCTTTGGCAGGTCCGTCTGGGAAGAGGTCAATATTGCAGTATCTGGATCGAAGCTGCGAGCTACTTACAACTGAACGTGCCGTGTCCTGGTTTGGACAAACCTCCGGTCTCGCCCGTGGTAACGTCTTGTGTTTGGATACCTGCCATGCTTGCAATGTTGATGACGCGACTGGGAAAATCCGCGTTCGCGCCCTTGCGCAGAAGCGGCTCCAGTTCCACGGTCATGTAGAAGATGCTCTTGACGTTGAGATCGTATAGCTTATCCCACGCGTGTTCTGGGTAGTTATAATAATCATCTCCCCAGCTGGCTCCCGTGTTGTTGACCAGAACCGTCAGCCTGTCCGTTCGCTTCTTAAGCTCCTCACAGACCGCTAGACAGCCGGCTTTATTCTTCAGGTCACCGATGATGTAGTCGCATTTTCCTGGACCTAGGGCGTTCAACCGGTCGGTGGTGCCCTTGAGTTCTTTCTCTTTGCGGGAGGCGATGAAGACGGTTGCACCATTTTGTACAAAGGCTTGGGCAGCCATCTCGCCCAAGCCTGTTGCGCCTCCTGTTACCAATGCGACATGGTTGGAGAAGTCGTAGAGCGTTGAGACGCGGAGATCGTCAGCCGATGCTGCGTGTGTCATTGTGTGTCGGGTTGAAGTTGCGATATGGAGACGGGTATGGTGGAGTCGAATCAGGTCAAGATGGTAGACAGTGAAGTCTTAAAATTTCGGGAGCTCGCAATGTCGGTCGAGACATAACGCTCGGTATCTACACAGCGGCCTTTTGTCGAGTCGAGACGAACCTCGGCAGGACCTTGGGAGACGATATGCGGGGTGCTAGCGTGACAGGGATTTATCACTGGTCATCAGCTCGCCGCTCAGGCACGGTTACTGAAATCGCCCAGGCAAAAGATAAGCAGCCTCCAATGCCGTCGTCTCATCTGATGAGATGGAACGGTGTGAGGCTTTGATGATAACAGCTTTCAAGTGTTCCGTCAAGCTTCGCACAGAAATGTCAAATGGCGTTAAGAGCAGTGCTAAGTGCAGAGGTTCCCTTTCTCGGTTTGAGTCCCCCGTAGCTTCCTCCGCGGCCTGCGTTTGCATTACGTGGTTGATGACTTGCCAGCAGCACGCGATTGCTATATTACGTGCTGTGCGGAACACCGGCAACACAGCTTTAGTCGAATCATGAACCAACTCGCTTTTCAGATTTCTTAAGCTTTATGCTCCCTATCAAAAAAAAGCTTCACCTACACTTGCAAGTAATTGAAATGCAGATAAATCCATATGAATGTGCACCAGCTAAGTTGCATTAATTCCGGGAACGTGACCCTTTGGTAGGTACCAAGTTCCCATCCAAAAGGAGTTGACATAAGATGTCCTGTGCGGTACGAGGGATCCGCCGAGAGCCCCGAAATCCCTTCACGCTGTTAGGCGTGCCATATACGTAGTAGACCCAATCTCAATTACACGACTATTGATTCGATGGCTTGCTAGCTACAAAGAGGAACAGACACTGCGTTGGCAAATTGCACATCTTGAACAGAGCCTACGATCTCAACAAATGACGCTACAGATATCTTAAATTCTTGCTGCTTACAGATGTCGCGGCTGCGGGCTTTACTACAATGCTTGACCATACCCCATGGCTGATTTACCCCAATACGAATCCCCAGAAGCCCCCTGCCTACGACGGCTCAATTCTTAGGGTCCAACAAAACAGGATAACAGCACTCTTAAAACTCAACGGGAATATTGAACACTTCACATACTACTACAACAAGACGGATCATTCACTTGAACTATTGGCGACACTTTCTTCTCAGAACAAGCTGCCCCCCCCCCCCCCCCCCCCCCCCCCCCCCCCCGGGGGGGGGGGGGGGGGGGGGCACGCGTCGCAGTCGCAGCGTCAGCGTCGACGTCGCATTGCGCACCAGCTAACGCCCCGCACCAGGCCTACGAGCTGTCTGTCCTCACCGGCACGCAGGTGCTGCTGCTCGTCGTCTCCGAGACGGGCCTTGTCTACACCTTCACCACACCGAAGCTGCAGCCCCTCGTGACCAAGCCCGAGGGCAAGAACCTCATCCAGGTACGCTGCACCGCCATGGCACCTGTCGCGCCGTGCACTGCTAACCCGTCGCAGGCCTGCCTCAACGCCCCTGAGCCCTCCAGCGGCGATGCCAACGGCGTCGAGGACAACCAGGTCGACTCGCCCGAGGACAACCACGCGCAAATGCCGCCTGGCCAGCCCCGCGGCGTGCCCAACAACAACCCCATCCCCCAGGCCTACATGACACCAGAGGCTGCTCTGCAGTACCAGAACTACCTCCAGGGCCACCAGCAATCACAGCAGTACCCCATGGCCCAGCATGGCATGCCCCGCCACCCTAGCCAACATTATCCCCAGGATCAGAAGCTCGGCTAAGTACATGACATGATTTTGTGGGCCTCTGCCTAATTTGGTAGCTGGCCACGATTCGGGCGTCGTGCACACTGCCCAGGACGGATACCCTTTTTAATGGCCAAAAAGTAATTGAGCAACATGGCTCACGAGCTATGCTCTGGTGTACGGTACGCAATGGCGCTTGTTTGCGATGTGCTAGACAGAGGGAACGACATGCATGTGGGATCACCATGTTGGGAGCCAGGCGGCTGTAGTTCTGATCAGACGATTGTACGTCTTAACGTGGATACCGGCGTGGTGTGGTGTTTTCTTTCCTCCTTCTCGCGGTCACTATGGACATCTATATCATCTCACGTGTGTCATTTGCGAGGTACTGTGTATTTCGATTCCCCTCACTGCTGGAAGCATCGGTTCAATACGATAATTCACTACAACCTACAAACCACCGCCTCTGAATGCAACCCCAAGTGGTCTAGTCACCTCTGGGCATTGTTCCCTTTTCCGTGCTCTCGCGAATCGCCCCATTCGGACACGGCATGTCACGAGCCTTACACCTCGCAAGTCATGCGTAGACCGTGCCTTCCCAAACGGCACAGCTGCATGGCAAGAGGCAAGATAGCCGAGCAATCCTGCACCCGGAACCAGACACCACCCTTCCTCGGCGTTCACTGCATTGACAGACATTACCTCGCCCCTCCGATCTCAACGTCGCCCGAATGCACCCTGACACAGCCTCATTGCCCTACCGTGGCGTCTCTCGCGCAACCCCACCAATCCACGCGTTCCCTAACTTCGACGCTACACTCGAGGAAAAGGCAACGTGTGGCGCACTGTCTGCACGACGCGAGGTCGTTGCTGTGCGACCCCGTGCGCGGCTTTTTGTGGGCGCGCTGCGCCGAGAGGGGAGAGCTGGAGCTGACGAGATGGAAGCAACGTAGAAGAGGCAGGGTTGTGTGTGGTGGTTGTAAGTGGAGACGGGGGACGAGGTGGGGTGGGTAGGTGTAATGCTGGGCTGGGCTGGACTGAGCTGAGCTGAGTTGGGGTGACTGAGCGAATAGGTCAGGTGGAGATGTGTATCCTACGTAGGAAGGCATAGGAAGGCGTAGGAAGATGTGGGGATGACGGACATGCGTGGTCAGTAACGAGAACTGCTCGGCACGGCCCTTGACACGACGGAAACTCGACCCGCATGCACGGCCGCAGCTGAGCGGGCGCAACATCCATTACCGGTCCCAGGGGTTCACGGCAGTCATGCTGTGTAACGCTATCTTGTCACGCCTGGTGATACGCGGCTTTGCTGACCGGTTTGGAGATTGCAGGTCCGGATGGAGATGCGCATGGGTGGCTATGTGCCATGGTCGTGACAAGACTGGAAGTGGAGCTGCCCGGTGTATCGAGTCAAGTTATCTGCAGGGTAGCGGGCTGGTGTTCAGGTGGGTGGGTTGATTGCACGGAAAGAGGCGTGCTGGTGGTTGAGATGTGGTGACGTGACGAGGGAGGTCCTCGGTGTAAATACTTGCGGGCAAGAACTATCATTACGTTTTGTGTCGTTTTGTATGACTGCGTCCGTGGACATGAGGTAAGTATTCGTAAGATTCGAAGGTCGAGGCTGTGATGAGGTATGTATTGGCACCGTCTTCGAATCCACTGACTGTTGTTGAACTGACTTAGGAAGTTAACGCTTTACCTATACTGCATATACAGATCTGGCGCAAAAAAAAAATGTAGGCAGATTACTTGCAACTCTGAACGTGTGGTGTATAGAGTGCAGCACGAGCCTTTTTCGTGACGGCGAATTACGAACTTTAGTAGTACAGTTGTTGACTTCGCTACAGATCAGTACGGCAAATGTTGACTACATGTCTGTAGAACTTATGTATGCTTAAATAGAATCTTCATGGCTTTAAGGAACCCTTCAACATATGACATAAGATAGCAATTATCTCATCATGATATTAGAAAATTCGTCAGAATTGGAACAACTATCAAGAAAATGCTACCATGGTCCTCTATCCGAGATACAATCCTTGAAAAACACAAAAGCTGCATGAAAAGGACCCTTTACTCCATGTAATGCGGTACAATCATCGCTTGAACCCTGCTTTTGAATTTCTATCAAGTCGTCAAGCATTAGTCCGCACAAAACATTAGACTGAAAGTCTGCGCTCAGTGCTGGGCACCCTTGACATCCTCGATGTTCTCAGCAGGCTTGTTGCTGGGATACAGGAACTCGGTCTGGGGGAAGAATTCCTCCTTGATCAGGCGCGGTGAGGTGAAGCGCAGAACGGGGTTGGAGGAGCCGGCCTTGTCGTTGGTTCCTGAGGCGCGGGAACCGCCGAAGGATTGCTGGCCGATGAGAGCGGCTGTTGTCTTGCAGTCTAAGTAACGAATTAGTACGGTTTCAGAATGCTCGTTGGTTTGGGGAGACTCGCTGATATAGAAATTACCGGCAGAGTAGCGGAGAGTGTCTTCAGCCTCTCGGACAGCAGAGCGGTCGTTGGCGAAAACAGAACCGGTCAGAGCGAAGCCGCCACCTGCTTGGTCGACCTTCTGGAGAATGTTCTTCCAGTCAGCGTCCTTGTAGACGTGGATGGCGAGAACGGGGCCGAAAATCTCATAGTTGAAGAGCTTGTGGTCTGGTGAGTCGGAAAGGTAGACCGTGGGCTTGACGAAGTAGCCCTTGGAGTCATCGTATGTGCCACCGGCAACAAGTTTGAGTGAAGGATCGGCGTTGGACTCGTCGATGATCTGCTTGATCTTGTTGAACGAGCGGTCGTGGATGACAGGACCCATGAATGCTGAGAGATCCTTGTCGGGGTTGCCGATGGTGATCTCGTTGACATCCTTCAGGAAACCGTCAAGGAACTCCTTGGAGCGCGACTCGGGAAGGTAGAGACGGGAGGTTGCAGAGCACTTCTGGCCCTGATACTCGAAAGACCCGCGGATGGTGTGCTTAACCGCCGAGGGAATGTCACCGGTGGGATGGATGAGGGTGAAGTTCTTTCCGCTAGTCTCGCCAACCATACGAGGGAACTCGCGGTAAGTGCCCTTCCCAATGCCCTCACCAATGCGGGCGCAGAGCGAGCGAAAAACGTCGGAAGAACCAACGAAGTTAAGACCAGCAAAGTCGCGATTGGCGAAAATGACATCGTTGATGACCTCTGGGTCACCAGGAATGAACTGAATAACATCCTTGGGCAGACCGGCCTCGAGCAGAATCTTGTAGACGATGGTGGAGGCGTAGATGTTCGAAGGAGAAGGCTTCCAAAGGACGACATTGCCCATCAAAGCAGGCCCAGCGATCAGGTTGCCGCCAATGGCTGTGAAGTTAAAGGGGGACACGGCGTAAACGAAGCCCTCAACGGGACGGTAGTCCATGCGCGACCACATGCCATCAGAGCCGCGATCGGGCTGGCGAGAGATGATTTCTGCCGCATAGTTGCAGTTGAGACGGAAGAAGTCAGCCAACTCAGCAGCGGCGTCGACTTCACCCTGCCAGATGTTCTTGCCCTGGCCCAGCATGGTTGCAGCAATTAGCTCATAACGGTATTTCCCCGCAACGAGCTCCGCAGCCTTCAGGAAAATGGCGGCACGGTCAACAAACTGAGTCTTCTCCCATGTCTTCTTTGCCTCCAGAGCTGATGCGATGGCATCTGAGACCTGGTCCTTGGAAATGAGAGGGTAGTTGGTAAAGATGGTGTCCTTCTCTGCAGGGATAGGCTGATCCCAAGATCCAGCTGATGGCTGTGATGTTCCGTTAAGGAAGATATCTGATCTAAGCGGAAGCTGCGACCTGAGCCTCTTGAGCTCCTTCACAAGCTCGGTGCGTTCCTCTGAACCCTCTTTGTAGGTAGGGTTAGGCTCATTGCGTGCCGCAGGCAGTCTGAAGGGTACTGTGACATTGGTACGAGCCTGGAGACAAGCGAGGCGAGGCGCTTTGAACAACGGCCGCCTCGTGGCACGGAGAGATGTGATATGGCGAAGGCTCGACATGATGGCAATGTGTTTGTGAGAGTACTCGAGGATTGAGGCTACTCCTCTTCTCAATGCTGGGCCTCTTCCTTTTGAGTATGCACAATGAGGGGAACTGTGGAGAACTCCATCACCGACCGGCTTGCATCCCGTTCACGGACTTTGGCTCAGCCGTCACTTGCCGCCGAGATAGTCACAGGTCACGTTTGCTGTACACGGTGTTGTGAGTGCCGATATCGTCGTTGGTAAAGTAGTGTGTTCGGATGCCTGCCCGAGTGTGTCGCGAATTCGAGATGAAGCATGAACGGCCAGCAATGCGAGAGGTATCTGCGATACAATAAATATGTCGAGACGAGGCTCAGCTTGGCTGCGAGAAAGAATCATCAGACGAATTATCATCTTCTCCGGTCATTTCTGCAACCGCAATGACTTCTCAAGTCCCTCCAGCTGGTGTTTGGTGCCCTGCGGTCACTCTTTTTGACCCCAACACAGACAAGGTCGATCTTGAGAACCAGTCACGATATTTTTGCTACCTATCTACCACAGGGCTCGCAGGGCTTGTCATTCTGGGTACAAATGCAGAGACCATGCTGCTCACGCGGGAAGAGCGCAAGGCGTTGATCGCGACCGCGCGACGAGCCGTAGGCCCCAAATTTCCTATCATGGCGGGCGTCGGAGCACACAGCACCGCACAGACGCTCGAATTCATATCCGATGCTGCTGCAGCTGGCGCGAACTCCGTATTAGTGCTGCCGAACGCTTACTTTGGTATGGAATCATGTCCGCAAACAGTTGAAAGACGTTAGTCGGCTAACAGGTTTCTTACAGGCGGCGCAACTACGCCCCAGGTTCTAGAGAACTTCTACGACCAGATTGCGGCTCGCAGCGAGTTGCCTATTGTAGTCTACAACTTCCCGGGCGTATGCAATGGCGTCGACCTCTCATCTGACTTTATCGAGAGCATGGCTAAACGCCACAGCAACATCGTGGGTGTCAAGCTTACGTGCGGCTCCGTGGCCAAAATCACGCGTCTCGCAGCCGCACTGCCCAAAGAGCGGTTTGCCGTCTTCGGTGGCCAGGCCGACTTCATCATTGGCGGTCTGAGCTCAGGCTCTTCTGGCTGCATTGCTGCATTTGCCAACGTTGCCCCTCGATGCGTCGTTCGCATCAATGAGCTCTACCAACAGGGCAAGCACGCAGAGGCTCTGGCGCTGCACCAGAAGACCGCGCTTGCGGAGCAGGCGATCAAGGGAGGTATCGCGCCCACAAAGTACGCTGCGGCAATTCACAGCGCGACCTATGCCGGTATCCAGGACGCGCCAGCCAAGATGGCGCCGCGTAGGCCCTATGTTGCACCAGCCGCTGCTGTGCGGGAGATGGTGAAGTCCAGGACGGCGGAGATCGGGAGGATTGAACAGAGCTTGCCGCTTTTCAGCAGACATATCTCTTCGAAGATATGATGGTACGTTGTTGGGAGTCTGCTGTACGAGTTCATAGATTACGATAGATTTCAACATTTCTTATCTCCTCTGCTTTTGCTTTGTCTCGGCCTTCTGCGCAAGCCTTAGTTGTGGTCCCCCAGTCCTGATCTTCCATGCGCATTCTGGCTCTCTGCGCAATTCTTTGTGATCGTGCTTTCGCACTGACGCTCTCCGTGAGACCTCACCATGATTGGAGATTGAGCTATCTTCCAAAAAATTGCACACATCTGCCTCTGCATCCCTTGCTTTCGATGTGACATTCCTCCCAAGTCCTGATCGAGATCGTAATTTAGTCTCAGTAAAGCAGATAAACAGGGCCTGGAGGCTCTCCAAGCCTTGTGGCTTATCTTCGCACGTGGAGGCTAGCCTCAAATGAGCTCCGGTGCGAGATCCGACGAAGCATGGAGACGGCGGCGTGGCTACCGTAGTGTGCGGATCAGTATGGTCTGGTCCATAACTCGCTCCGTCCGGGACCGCTGCATGCGGGGAAGCGAATCGAAGCGTTACCCCAGAGCTATCCCTGTGTCTGGCCCACTCGAATAGACCAGCTACGCCCTAATCAATCTAGCCACTGCTCGTGCGTGACAGAGCTGACCTGAGCAGCTGGATGGGCGAGATTCGTATGGCCCATGGCTGGAAGCTAACTTCCAATGATTGGCTGTGCTAGCCATATCAACGCTAACTTGGTGCAGAAGGGCTGCGAGATACCAAGATCTTGACCTTCACTGTGACTGCTTATTAGGGAGGCCCGTCCGCACACGACCCACCGTCTCGGACCCGTCATCTCCATCTTTTCTTTCCTTCCATAGGTCATCACAGCCTGACCCACTCGTGGTCTGGGACATCATGTCTGACAACAAGACCTACGAGGTTAATGAGAAGTCCGCCTCGACCGAATTTCAAGGCAACGAAGGCATCTACCGTACGGAGACTGCTGGCAGTGTTGTCAACGGCCAAGTCCACAATGCCGATCAGCTGCAGAGGCATTTGGGCAATCGTCAGGTTCAACTGATTGCTATCGGTGGTTCCATCGGTACCGCTACCTTCGTCTCGATTGCCAACGGTCTCGTCAAGGGCGGACCAGGTTCCCTGTTGCTTGCCTACACCATTTACTCATGCATGCTCGGTCTTGTCAATAATTCTATGGCGGAGATGGCTTCGTTCATGCCCGTCACTGGTGGCTTTATCCGTATGGCTGGTCACTGGGTGGATCCTGCAATGTGAGTGCATCCAGCCCCTGAGTATCAACCCCAGCATAGTTACTGACTCTTTCGAAAGGGGTTTCTGGGCTGGTTGGAATTTCTTTATCTACGAGGCTATCCTGATTCCCTTCGAAATCTCGGCATTGAACCTTGTGCTCAAGTTCTGGAGCGACGACATCCCAGTCGCCGCAGTCGTTGCTGTCTGTATCGTCCTGTACTTCGCTATCAACGCATTCGTCGTCAAGGCATACGGAGAAGCTGAGTTCTGGCTCGCGCTCGGGAAGGTCTTCCTCATCATGATCGTATTTTCCTTCACCTTCATCACAATGGTCGGAGGCAACCCAATCAAGGATACATACGGGTTCCGCTACTGGAACAACCCGGGCGCCTTTGCTGAGTTCAACACTACTGGCGATTTGGGCCGGTTCGAGGGTTTCCTCGGCTGCATGTGGAGCGCTGCCTTTACAATTGTTGGTCCCGAGTACCTGTCTATGCTCTCTGGTGAGGTCAAACTCCCCAGAACTTACCTCAAGAACGCCTTCAAGGTCACTTACGTCCGTTTTGCCTTCTTCTTCATTGGCAGCGCGCTCTGCATCGGAATTGTCATCCCCTACAATGACAAGACCTTACTCGATGTCATGTCAGGTGCCGCTGGTGGTGCTGGAAGTGCCGCTGCTTCTCCCTACGTTATTGCCATGAGGTATGTGAGAACAAGTGTGCTGGGATGAAGATCTTGCTAATCGTTGTGTAGGAATCTGCGCATTAGCGGCCTTCCCCACCTCGTCAATGCACTCCTGTGCACATCCATCTTCTCCGCCGGAAACGCATACACCTACTACGGAACCCGTTCGCTGTACGGTCTTGCTCTCGAAGGCCAGGCGCCTAAGTTCTTGAAGAAGTGCACTAAGAAGGGCGTGCCATTCTACTGCCTACTGGTTACTATGTGTTTCCCCTTCCTCGGCTTCCTCAACGTCAACGCTGGATCTGCGAAGGTACTGACCTGGTTCATCAACATCATTACCGGAGCTCAGATCATTAACTACATTGTCATCTGCATCACATACCTGTTCTTCTATCGCGCTGTCAAGGCTCAGGGCGTTGATCGCAAGGCTATGCCCTACTATGGGTACTTCCAGCCATACGGCACTTGGATCAGCATGATCTTCTTGACTCTCGTTCTTGGCTGCTACGGATACGGCACTTTCCTGCCAGGCAACTTCACCATCGACGGCTTGTTCACCTACTACATGATGGTCTTCATCGCTCCCGTCCTCTTCTTTGGCTGGAAATTCCTCAAGAAGACTAAGATGGTCAAGCCTCATGAGGCTGACTTGGTTTGGGAGAAGGCATATATCGATGCGTACGAGTCCTCTTTCGCTGAGGAGACGAAGGGTTTCTGGCAGGAGGTTGGCGAGATGTTCATGTGTGGTCTCAAGGGACGCAAGAAGCAGAGTGGATATGCCTAAGCGAGTATTCTCATATTTCGTCAGCGAGAAACTGCCCACTCGGGATGTATATAGTTGGAACGTGCGGATGTTTGGTGGTTGTTTGAATATCCAACTTTCCTTACTCTGTTGTATAGACGATTCTCATTGTTCTGGCTAGAAATGAGACTCTTTACAAATGTGAATGTTATTCGGCTGTTAATATGACGATGATGATCGCCACTGCCCAACAGTACGGTGTGACGCTAGCGTGCCTCAATAACGGAAATCTCCCACGAGCGATCCACTATGAGCATAACGGTATGACATCTGCAACGACTTGGAACGCGGATATTCACGGCCGACACATTTGACGCAGCTCGGTACAATCCCCACTGTCGCGAACTTTCTCGGGAACGGTACCGGTCGCGCCGACGCGCCATGCAGCGATGGACTAGACAGATGGAAGCAGCATGTGTAGCAATGGAGCTCACATGAAACTATTGAAGAACGTAAGAAGAACCTTTCATTAAACTTCACTCCTCACATCCTAGCAGCCATGTTTCGCTCTGTTCCAAAGGGCCCCGCCGACCCAGTCTTCATCCTTAGCTCGAAAGTGAAGGCCGACAAATCGCCCTCGAAGATCGATCTCGGTGTCGGCGTGTACAGAAATGAGCAGGGGAGGTACAATGAGCTCAATGTGTTAAAGCAGGCGAAAGAGATACTCACAAAGCTTGAACTTGGCCACGATTATGAGGTTACCACAGGGGATGCCGAGTTCGTAAAGAACGCAAGCAAGATCCTGTTTGGTGCAGAGTCTGAGGCAGTGAAAATAGGAAGGATTGCTTCTGCGCAAGCAATCTCAGGAACTGGTAGCATTCATCTTGCTGCCTTGTTCTTGAGCCGATCCGAAGAGTTCAAGGGAAAGAAGGTATACATTGGCACACCAGCTTGGGGCAACTATGAGCCACTGTTCAACTTGATTGGATTCGAAGTTGCCAAATACCGACACTACGACCCAGAGCGTGGCACAGTCGCATTTGGCGATATCCTTAAAGCGGTCGAAGACGCTCCCAACGGCAGTATTTTCGTTCTCCAAGGATGCTGTCACAACCCTTCGGGCGCAGATCTCAGCAAGGAGCAATGGCGGATCCTCGCGCGGGCAATGAAGCCCAAAGGCCATTTCCCCTTCTTCGATATGGCATACCAGGGTCTTGGTGCTCCATTAGAGGATGACGCTTTTGGATTGCGACACTTTGTAGAGCGCGGCTTTGAATTGCTGGCGTGCCAGTCATTCTCGAAGAACTTTGGCCTTTACGGTGAGAGATGTGGCGTACTCCACATCCTGACAGAGAAGGAGGCAGTCGCTGCCAATGTTTACGACCAATTGCGGTGCTTGATCAGATGGGAGTTCTCGTCCAGCCCAGCATACGGATCCAGACTCGTGAATACGGTGCTCAAGGACAGTACTCTTGCGTCACAATGGCAAGATGAGCTGGTGCTGATGCGAGAGCGACTAGTCGGGCTCAGGAGGACACTCTACGATCTTCTAACGACGAAGCAGAAGGTGAGCCTTCCATGCCATTTATTATTATTTCCCGAGTACTGATGATTCGTAGACACCAGGAAATTGGAACGCAATCCTGACATCGACCGGTCTCTTCTGCTTTCTACCTCTGAGCCCACAACAGTGCGAGACGCTTGGCAGCAAGCATCACATCTACATGCTTCTGAGTGGACGCATCAACGTCTCAGGCATGAACCAATCGAACATCGAAAGGATAGCACAGGCCATCGATGGGGTGGTCCGGGGCGGGCTTTCATCGCGATTGTAGCCGAGCTGATAATGGATCCTTCGTATTGATGTGCATGTGATGATGATAGGCGTAAGCTGAGCGGGTGAGAAGCCGACAACACTCGGGAGTGCTTCCGATGACTGCTTTGCGCGTTATCTTGCACTTTCCGAATAGGAAACAATATCCAATGCTTTAGCGAACATTGAGGCTCCAGTCGCGACGTTAAACGAATTTGTGGTATCAAAGCGATAATTGTGGCGCGCAATGGTTGCGGAAGTGCTAGAATGTAGATCCACGTTGTGGCGCATCGGCCAGGGTGAACAGGGAGCGATGGTAATGCAGAGAATTTGTTCCTCGAGGGTTCTGGAAATTTGCGAAGTTCAATTAGAAACTCCTTGGTCTGGCAACGTTCCATTGTAGAGGCCGACGTTGACAGGCATTCAGATCAGAACTCTGCCAAGTCTCTATTACCTAAAGTGTGACTTCATCCGCAACGTTCCCCGCACGCTCGTACACGCGCGCGGCAGTTCCCTCGCGACGAGGATCATGTGGATCAGATGTGAGCCAGTCTTCAAAGATTGACACTGGCACGAGCACGAGCCTCATCGCTTCGTTGGTACCCCCCGGTGGACCCTATACATCGGAGTTATCGGCGCCCCACCTGACTGTAGCCAACTTACCTCTAGAAGAAGTCTGCAGGATATGACAGACACCTTCTGTCATGGCTACCTCAAATGAACACAGACGGGTAACTAAGAGATCCTCAAATGCGTACGCTCCTAGCTGGTGGCAATTCTGCTCGCCTGTTAACGATGGTGTAGCTGCTCCAGATGCCGGAGACAGAAAATCAAGTGTTCTGGCCAGCAGCCTTGCGCGAACTGCGGAAAGCGAAGCTTGACATGCGTCTTCGATGATCGAGACAACAAGGTCTTGGTAACCCAAGGGTATGCCGCTTCAGCCTTTCTTTGAGCTACTCTTACGAGTCTTTCAGTTACCTCTCCGATCTTCAAGCCAAGGTTGCACGACTGCAAAACGCACAGAATCCCTCTTCTGTCTCCAATCCACTCATAGATCAACAAGATCCTCGAGCTCAAGCAGAAAGGAGTCACTCTCCTGACGATGCTCCACAGCGGACAGTGCAGTCAAGCGGCGGCGGCACTCGAGAGAGCACTCCAGGAACAGATGGTCCACGAGAATCAGCCAACTTGACTAATCCATTGACTGAGACACCTTCAAGGTTCATATCGTCTTCTAATGGTCGGACTTGTGGGTTATGTGACCTCCACAGTATCTGATAGCACTAATGTTTGGTGCAGTTTACATGGGGACTTCCTCCAACTGGTCATTTCACGGCCAAGTCTTGAGTCTGGTGCATGAACATATGCACAAGTCACCACTCCCAGCTGCAGAATTATTGTTCGATGGGTCTGCGTACGATTTGCCATGGGACGGTACTCGCAGCTTGCCCGACTCTACTTCTCCGGTCATTCCCAGCATCGACTATGCCATCTTCTTGATCAACGCAGTAAAGTTTCATTGCGGCCAAATGATGCATCTCTTCGAGGAAGAGGAGTTCATGCATAACCTACACGCCTTCTATTCAAGCACATGCGACAGGGCTATTTGGAAAGGAAGTCTTTGGTACATCCATTTTCTGATGATCATAGCGTTTGGTAAGACCTTTGTGCAACAAAAGAACCATTCGCCTCGGCCGCCTGGTGCAGACTTCTTCATACACGCTCTGCAACTGCTCCCCGACACGAACAAGCTGTGCAGAGATCCTATTGTAGCGGCGGAGGTACTGTGTTGTATCGCACTGTATCTCCAATCGTTGGACTCTCGCAATGCTGCGCACGTTACGATCGGCCAAGCTATGCGGATAGCTCTCATACAGGGTATGCACACGGATATGCCGGTGATGAATCTCGGTGATGCGGTAGTACAGCGCTGTCGCAAAGTCTGGTGGACGATCTTCGTTCTTGACCGCCACATGACCTCGCTCATGGGCTTGCCACAGTCGATTCGAGACGAAGACATATCTTGCCAACTTCCAAACTATCACAGCTCACCCCAACGAGCATCTGCTTTGAGCATGCAGATCAAGCTCGCGAAGGTGCACGTCGACATTGCAAGCACAGTATACGGCTCAAAAGGAAGGCTCCGTAAGAAATTTGTCCTGAGCATCAAGACAGTCCTCGACAAGCTAGCCGTTCTAGCTGAAGAGCTCCGTAATTCTTTTCCTTTACATACTGATGAGCGATTTGGCGGCATTTCCAGGTTACCGGCGCATTCTCATTTGTACTACTATCAGGCAAGTCCCGCGTCTTCTATTTTCAAATGACAATCATTAACGGCTTCAGACCATCGTAATCGTTACTAGACCGTTATTGTTTTGCTGCATGAAGAAAGTCTTTGAATCCCCGCAGCAGGTCAATCCCTTAATTTCATCGCCGAAGATCCGAAAGGTGCTGCATATGTCTCTGGAAGCGTCACAGAAGATACTGGCCATCCTGGAAAGTTTGCAAGAGCAAGGGCTACTTGGTGAGTGCAGTCGCCAACCGTTTCTTGATTCAAGCTGATATAGGCAAGAAACTTTCCTCCCCTGGGATCTCGACGCTCTTTTCGTATCGACCATGGTCCTTATCGTGACTCGCTTCGTCGACCCAAGTCTAATGGACGATCGAACACCCTGGCTGGAGAAGGCGTTCGGTCTGATGGAGACGATGGTTGCCGGTGGTAACCGTATCGCCGACTACCGCATGCGCGAGCTGCGTAGACTCGACGAGATGCTCGCGGATTATGCTGCCATAGAAGAAAGACCGCCGCTCATGGATGCGCTCAACCAGCAACAGCTCACGCAGCTCAACACCAATATCATTCAGACTGCGGCAGGCATGCCCGAGGATCCTTCGAGCGCGAAGCCCATGTTCGCTTCACCTGATGGTGGACCACTCTACTCTGGTTTCAGTGATGAGGGCAGTGGCTTTGGAGACGACCTTACGGCCGAGCAGATTTTGGCTGTTGCTGAATCCATGGATATTGGAGGAACAGACTGGCTTTCGTTTGGCGTCTTTGACAACTACCAGCCTTTGGAGATGGTGGATCCATCGATACAATGAGACCGCGCTCCCTTGTAATGGGAGACGTACGCCATCAAGTTTGGAACATTTTATGACTTAATGATGCATGAATAAGGGGTTTGGGAGTGCAAATTTTCATCTACACACCTGGCTCAGACTTATGGCATTGTACCTTTTGGACAACAGCTGTCGAGATATAGAAACGGTACTGAGCCCCTCAAACATTTCAAACGCTTAGAAACCCACTACAGCTAGGCACTTGGGATATCATGTACTGAAATCAAGAGATTAGAGTGACATTATGTGGATCTATATGCACTCTAATGGCTACAGCTTTGCAAGGGACGGCGTGATGTCCTTCAATTCCTGGACATCACCAACACGCCAGCTAACGTCGTCCTGACTTGCGGCTCCCTCATTTGGCTTATTCGTTCTCCACTGCCACCTCTTTTCTGTCTGCTTGCCCTCGGGTGCATTGAGAAGGTTCTTCACCCATGAACCAACAATAGGGAACATTTTGAAGCCATGGCCTGAGTCACCAGACAGGACAATGACAGTACTGCTAGTGTTGGGCAGGTAGTCGATGATGAAGTCCGAGTCGCTGGTATCAGCAAACCAACACAATGTCTTCTCGACAAGCGGGCGGTCAGCGAGGTAGGGCAGAGTCTGGCGGAGAAGTTCACGCATCTTGCGCTCATCCTCGGGAGGTACGAAGCGCTGAACGCCCTCGGGCGCCTCAGAGACACCCGTTGCGAGGTTCGTGTTGATGAAGCCGCCGCCCATGGGACACAGCTTGAGAAGGTTTGTCTTCGGATCCGGCTCGAAGAAAAACCCGAGATCGCGGGCATATGTGACAGGGATACCTCGAAGTGCTGCCGTCTCGTCGTCTGTCAGGTGGATGTGTGCGACGGACCATGACTTTGCAGAAACGCGGGCGCCGACTTCGGGAACGATCTTGGATGCTGCAGCTCCTGTAGCGACGATGATAAGGGAGGCGGCGTGGAACTGTCCGTCTTTTGTCTTGACGCCAACGCTCTTCCTGCTCGACCCGGTGCCCTTGTAGACGATTTCTTGGATAGCGCCTTTCCTCTCGCCTAGGAAGAAACGAACGCCATTCGACCTTGCAGCACGGTAGATACCTCGGAGGGCATTTGCAGAATGTACGTAGCCATCATAGCGGTTGAAGTAGCCCTTCCACCCCGGCATCTCTCCTTGATTGAATTGCCAGCAAATGTCCTGCAGCTCCTGACGGGTTGACACTGTAGAAACCCATGGCTTAATTTCTGGATGTGCCTCACCGGCAGCCTTGAATGAGTTCATCGAGTTGATGGCTTTTTGTGTTCCGGCACCGGAAACGCAATTTAGGTAGCCAACGCGGTGAAAGTAAGGTGCATAAAGAGGGGTCTGCCATTTCTTCGCGGCTTCCTGGGGGACGTGTCAATGCTTCCTCTCAAGATTACCGGAGAATAATTGACTTACGACACCGAGCTCTGTATACCAGGGGTCTTCGTATTCCGCACGCATGATCTTGTTCAGATCGTTTGCGGCTGACCATCTCGAGGGTATCTCCGAATCCTTCTCGAAGACTGTGATGTTTGTGTAGCCCTGCTGCGACAGCTCAAAAGCTGTCGATAATCCAAAAGCACCACCGCCGATAATGGCAATGTGCTCGTTTTTGGAGATGGTCATTGTGACGAAGAATGACGTCCAGACTCAAATATAGTGACGGTGAATAGGAAAGAGGCGAGAGGATACTTGATCGTCTCGTACAAGGAAATCTCACATTTTAATGCAGTCACAGGGAACGGGCGCCAGTCCCGAACAACGCGGCGTTTAGTCGACACTCGCATAGAATCGCGTGAGAGCCCTCGGAATGCATCTTATCGATAAGCTCCCATGTGTTAGTGCGAAAGGCGATGCGCTGCTGCCCCGAACCCGCAGCAACTGCACACCACCGGCAGGCATACCGTGCGCGCCACGGGCACGAAACCGACACCAGTACCCCACAACCTCTGTGCACCCATCACCGGGACCTTGGATCCGATGGCCGGGCAACATGATCATGGGGCCCAGAGAGGCAAAGCGTTGCGATGCAAAGCGCTGCTGAGCCCGGCGTTCGGAATTGCTGATGTGACAGGGTTGGTCTGAAGAGAGAGTAGAGCTGAAGCACGTTGACTTTCGAATTGAACATCGTACGTTCTTGTGAGGGCTGAAGACACAGCTACCACATACTTCTTCACTACAGCTCCTATGTCCTCCGTGACTCAGCAATTTGCTCCCGAGCATCCTAGATGGAGATGGGGAGGCTGGAAGGGAAGTACGTTACCAGGACAGCTTGCAGGAGATTTGGGCGCTGCAGCTGTGTCGGCGACATTGATATCTCCTGTTCTTACAGCAATTGACCGGTGAGTGGCGAGATCAAAATCAGGTGAGCTTTGAGTGAGCCATATATTGACAACCTTCAGCGCGGTTGTTGAGAATGCAGCTCGACCAGGACAAAATCCACTTGCTCAGGCATTGAAAACCAATATTCTATGTTCATTCCGGCAGCCAAGGCGTTTCTTCAACACAAAACCTTTCTTCATCATCTGGACGCTGTATGGGGCGACGTATACGACAGCAAACACAGTCGAAACCACAGTCAGACACCTAACTCAAAAAGTTGATGAACTATTAGTTCAGTCCGTGACATTTCTATCAACGATCACAGTCAACGTGCCATTGGGAGTCTGGAAAGATGTGCGGTTCGTTCAGATGTTTGGCAAGCCCTCGGCACCAGTGGCAGCACAAACAGAAGGCCTGAAAGTGGCACCTCCACCAGCCCAACGATCGAGGTTTCCCAGAACAGTGGCAGCGACATTCCTCGTCCGCGATGCAATCACCATCTTTGGAGCTGTCAATCTGCCTCCGATGATCGCATCTTCACTGCCAGAAGAGACACTTGCTAATCCCATGCTCAAAATGGCAACGATGCAGCTTCTGGTCCCGGTGTTTTCTCAGGTCTTTGCCACACCAATCCACCTTCTGGGCCTAGATATGTACAGCCATCCGAATAGTGCGGCGCGAATGTCAAGGATCAGACAGAACCTCGGAGCTACAACACTGGTGAGGTGTGCCAGGATCATTCCGGCGTTTGGTGTCGGACTGATCGCGAACTCTGAATTACGGAATTACTTCCACGAGAAGGCCGGGCACCTAGAGGAAGCCGTGTGAGCAGCACATTCCAAACAGCGTTTGGTGCAGAAAAATGTTAGTGTTGTGCGTCGAGCCAGCGATAAATATAGAATGGTTTTATTAACATTTACTGGCGCACTTTGGTGGCTGTACTGGGCTTGAATCAAAGATCTCTACGCAACTTCTACACAGCTTCCATAATCAGCCTCAAGTCGCCTCTTTAGACGTGTGATAGGGTCTTGTTGATAACAAAGTGCCCTATCGAGCTTCTCGCATGTTGTTGGACCAATTACATGGGTTAGCGTATTGTCCTGTACTATTAGACCGAGATCTTAACCCGATCCGATGCGTCTCACCCCGCACGCAACGCTCCCAAGACAGACGACACGAGTTGGGCACTATCTCGATGTTCGCACCGAAAGTCATAGTGCTTGCCACATCATGCAGGACAGTGATAAGCATTGTGGCCTTGGAGCTACGCTTAGTTGGCACCCAAATATGGACAGTAGGTGCGAACCGGCAGTGCGTCCGACCTACGGTACTTCGATGCGAAAGTCACGAGGCATGTGAGGACCCACGTTCTCGAAGCGTATAGCGCGGAGCGGGGTTAGAGAACACGCATTACATGATAGTGAATGGGCGTAGGCGATAAGCCATTATAATTGTCGTTCGCTGTGAACACAGAGAGACTCAACTCCTGCAACAGCATTGTATCTTTGTCCCTCTACATCTCACTGGTACATCACCACACCGGTCTTCCTTCATTTCAACACCACTTTACGAGCGTGCCATGATCCATACCAGATACGGCGCCCCTTTGGTGCTGAGGGGCGTTGCACGCAAAGATGGGATGATGTTTACAGCCATCAGGTTGTCCTCCACTTACGCTGCTAAGGAGAGGGGGGCGATGGGCACACCAACACAAGACACTAAATCACTGGTAAAGGCCTCGCCATTGTCAGCAATGCCTCTATCTATGTTTCTGAGATCACTTCTTGTTGCCACAATCTCATCAAGGAAGTGGCTGCTTGTTCCCTCACTTCACGTCCTAGACTTCTTCTCAAAGCCACACCGGACATGGGTATTCAACCTTGAGAAGAATCCGGTCCTCAATGCCATCATCAAGAAGTCATTTTACGACCAGTTCTGCGCGGGTACAACGCCAGCTGAAACAAGAACATGTGTAAAGGCACTGAAGGACCTAGGGTTCCGAGGTGTCATACTCACATACGCACAAGAGATGGTCTTCGATCACAAGAGTGGCAGTGGACTCAGCCCTGGAGCTGCAGCAGAAGAGACCAAGAAAGAGGGGGCCGGTGTCAAGATCGACAATGTCATTGAATCTTGGAGAGCTGGCACTGTTGGCACCATTGACCTGATTCAAGAGGGTGATATCTTGGCCATTAAGTAAGTTCGCCCTTATCATGCCTAGGTATGGCTATTGACATTTTAACAGGACATCTGGAGCTGGGCTTGCAGTCGTCAATGCATTCAACAAAGGAAAACTGCCACCTCAGCAGATGCTTGACGCTCTTGACGAGATTGGCACCAAATGCAAAGAGCGCAACATTCAGATCATCGTCGATGCCGAGTCTCAACACTACCAGAAGGGCATTGCCCGTACTGCTCTCGAAATGATGCGCAAGTTCAATACCGATGGCCGTGTAGTGGTGTACAACACCTACCAAGCATACCTCAAGAGTACCCAGTCACTCATCGCATCTCACCTCGCCGAGGCCGAGAAAGATGGGTTCACCCTTGGTCTCAAGCTCGTGCGAGGTGCCTACATCGCTACCGACAACCGCGCTCTGATTCATGACACAAAGCAAGACACAGATGACAACTACAACAGCATTGCTCAGGGTGCTCTGCGTCAGCAGCTCGGTGAATTTGGTGTCTCCCGCCCCTTCCCGTCGGTCAAACTCTTCCTTGCGTCACACAACCGCGAATCTGTCATTTCAGCACAGAGACTTCATGAGCAGAGATTTGCGGCCGGTCTACCTACTGTTGACGTTGGGTTTGGCCAGCTCCACGGCATGTCGGATGAGGTCAGCTTTTCGCTCCTGGCAGAGAAAGGCAAGAACGGTCAGCCGCCTGCTGTTTTCAAGTGCTCGACATGGGGTAGTATGGGCGAGTGCATTGGATATCTGCTTAGAAGAGCGGTTGAGAACAGGGACGCTGTTTTGAGGACAAAAGATGAGTACATGGCACTACGTAAGGAGGCAGGGAGAAGGTTGCGATCTATCTTTGGTGCTGCATAAGTTAGGAGCGAAGTTTATAAGATTATCACGATAATTCATTTAGACAAGACGAAGCGGACGGGAAGAAGAAATTCCAAGCCCAGTTCTGTACTATGTTTGACAATACTGTGACACCTTGTTGTGTTACTTGCTTATCACTAGCCTGGCGAAGACTGGAGTGTCACCTCCGACAACGGCGGTGGGGGAGCTGTCTGGATGCATTGCGGGGTTCTGTGGAGAACGCGGTTAACATCGGTCTCGCGAACACTTGCTCTGCATGTCAAGCTGATCTTATCTACACGGATTCGTCTCTTGGGGCGCCCAATGACATATTTCTCGGGAGGCAACCCGACCTTGGGAAGCGGGGCATGCTTTGGGACGACTACGAGACGTGATGATTTCGACGTCGTCTCTGCTGTCGACATTTGCAACTGTATTCCGATCTTTCATTTCAGATAGACGGAATTGAACAAATTATCGTTTAATCATGTCTGGAAAAACATTATGCATCTTGGGTTGTGGTATGTTGTGAATCGCCCCTCGGTCAGACCAACCTAACCAGATCTGGCACAGGCAATTTGGGGCAACCGATTCTGAGCAGTCTTCTCAGTGAATCTGGCAGCGGAAAGAATGCAAAGTTTGATAAATACATCGCCTGTGTAAGGAGCGAGGCGTCAGAGAAGAAGCTGGCCGAGAAGTACCCAGAGGCCGCCAAGTCAGGGAAGCTCTCTGTTACAAGAGGGGACAATGTCAAAGCCGCACAGGATTCAGATGTTGTGTTACTTGGTGTCGATCCAGCTGATGTGGAGGTCACTCTAAAACAGGATGGTTTGGCTGATGCGTTGAGTGGAAAACTGCTCATCAGTCTTGCTGCTGGGTGGCCGAGAGCCGCGATCGAGAAACTCCTTTCGTCAAGCAAAGACAAAATTTGGGTTATTCGTACGCTTCCCAACATCGCGGCACAGGTCTCGGAGTCGCTCACAGCGATCGAGGACCCTGACAAGGATATTCCAAAGGAATTCGTAGAGATCACCGACGCAGGTAAGAAACTAAATCGTGTGTTAGAGGTCTATTAACGTTATCGGTAGTTTTCAACCAGGTTGGGAAGATCGCACATATTGACCCAAAGCTAATGAACGCATCAACAGCCGTGGGAGGTTCGACACCGGCTATGTTCGCTGTCATCTGCGACGCATTAATCGATGCATCGGTTGCTGTCGGTATGCCTCGAGCAACTGCACAAACCATGATCTACCAAAGTATGAAGGGCACCGCGGCAATGTTACAGAGCGGGATCCATCCGGGTGTTTTGAAAGATCAAGGAACTTCGCCCGAAGGCTGCACGATTGGTGGCCTGATGGTTATGGAGGAAGCTGGAGTGCGTGGACACCTTGGGAAGGCGCTGAGGGAGGCTGTGACCATCGCACGTTTGATGGGACAAAATCCTCATGTCAACGACACCAGGCAAGGACAGTAAAAGTGAAAGACAAACTTGCTTGTAAACCCTTGGCCTCTTTTCCCCAGATGCTTCATGTGAGATGTTCTTGTTGACATGGTCGTCGCAAGCACGCAAAAGTTCCTTCCCTAATCGTCATCTGCGCTAACCTGCTCAAGACGGCAGCGCATCAACCATACCCTTTACCTTGAACGACGTCCCATGGTCTTGTTCTATCATACGATATGTTCGTACTAATTGGCCTTATTTCGCCTTTTTGCCGTGTATGAATGCCGCCAGCCCTACGCATAGAAAGCCCAACATGCCACATGAACCGGCCAACACCTGCGTGTACAAATAATCGCCATGCTTGTATTCGGTCAAAGCGCCTCCAACTGGACTTCCGATGAGTACGCCAAAACTCGACATTGCAAACCCCATACCAAACCGGGTACCCGTTTTTTAGGATCAATGGTAAGGTCTGCCATCGTTGCCGGGAAGAGGCCTTGCAAAGCAGATGCGAAAAGGCCATATATCGCCGCGAAGACATACATTGATGTCGCGGACTTAACCGAAATCCATGCAAAAAGTAGAAGTGCCGCTACCAGGTTGATCGGCAGGCCGACCTGGATGGGACGGAAATAAAGGTCTGCCAGGTACATTGGAACAAGCCGACCGGGAACTCCAATACCGTTGAGAACCATAAGTATGGGTATCGTTTCTTCCAGCGTCATGCCCAACTTGTTGCGCGCGTATGCGTTGATGTAGAAGAAGGCGAAGTACAGCCCACTGAAGTTGAGGAACGAGCCAACGATCTTGTCGTGTCAGCTGAAATCCTCTAATAGGTGACATGCTGTTACTTATGAATAGTATAAATACGATATATTTCAGCTCGCTCGGCTCGAAAAGTGTCACAGAATCCTTCGGCGGCAGCCTCTTCTTCAACAACCACTCAGGCAGCACCAAGAGCCCAAGCGCCATAAACCTAAAGATCCTTACCGCCCACCCAAATCCAACAATTCCAAACAGTCTATTCAGCATGATCGGAGAAATCATGCCACCCGTCGCCGATCCACACAGGATCAATCCGATAGCAAGACTCCTTCGACTCGGATCAAAGTACGTCGACACAACCGACATGGTCGGTACAAACATAAGCCCGTTCGCGACACCAATACACACTCCCTGCGCAAGCAAGAACTGCCAATACTCACGACACATACTCGTCGTGAAGATGCCGACCACCCACAACACCGCGCCAACCCGCAGCACCGCCTTGAAGTGGCCGACATCCGATGCCGACCCTGACCACAGCGGGATCAGCATGAGGAAGAATATCATCAACGAGCCGATCCAAAAGATGTTAGAGGGCGAAGAGACTCCCTTAGCGGTGTAGTAGGCCTGGAACATGCCGAAGGAGGTTATGAATTCCCAAACGAAGAATGTCACGATGTGGCCGCCCAAGACCTGCGACCATGCTTCCCAGCCGCCGTTCGGAGGGGGTTCTATCGAGGATATCTGGGTGACTGCGAGATTAGTTGTTGGTTCTTGTTTTACGGGCGTTGCAACGAGGTCTTGTGACGACGCGGGCTCGATCGAGCGGTGTGTTTCTGGCTGCTCATCTAGACTGATTGCAGCGCCCATAGACACGTCAATGAATTGCTCTAGTTAATCGCATGAGCGTCCAGGGCCATGTTGATTTAGGTGAGGGTGCGAGGTCGAGAAACGGGAATAGCTGCTGGCTACGTAATTGCCGAGCGCGAGTGCGGAGTTGAGGGCGTTATAGACGCCGTACGAACACGAACAGGCGCCGCGGTGGCACTTAGATACTCCAAAATGATGGAGAGGTAAGTGTTAGCTTTGTGTGTATGTGTCTGGTGAGTTTGGTGGAGAATGATGTAGCACAGCTACGATAGATACGCAGGCAGGCCAGACTTGCATTCACACTACGGAATTGGTGAAATCGCACCGAGATACAACACCAAAGCCCGCGCTCCAGCTCCAAAATCAAACGAGGGACTCCAATCCATCAAGATATTCTACCTGAATCCACCTAACATCCACGCTCAATGCGTAGGAGGCGCATCCCAATACCTCAACATCTGCCGCAGCGCCCCCTTCCACTCCCCCACAAGAACCTCCGTGAACTGCTCCACCTGCCCATCCTCCGGTTGAAGTCCTCCCCACGACGCCGGCAACCCCGCCTGGTACCTTGCATAATACCTGATCAGCCCACTGCACTCCGTTAGCCTCACACACCCATAACTCACACTAACAACACCACATACTCATCTTCAATCTTCTTCAGCACCAGCCAACACAAGTTCCAGCTGCGGTTACTTGCGGGGTCGGCATACACACGCCTTTTCGCCTCGTCCACACAGTGCGAACTGAACGCATAGGTCCGTGTCAGCCCGCGCAGCTCGGTGAGAAGACTGTGGGACGAGACGTAGTAGGTCCAGGCTGCGGTCATTGGCTCGCTGACGTCGGGGGTATTGAGTAGGGCGAAGGCTTGCTCGACGCGGCGCAGGTCAATGAGCGTGTTGATGCGGTGCTGCTGCAGGGCGAGGATGGTTTCGTGTTTTTCCGCCTGAGGGTCATTAGTGGAATGCGAAGGTGCTAGATGCGTGGAGTGGGCTGGCTGTACGAGGGACATGTGCTGTGGACGAGACATGTTGTGTAGACGGTAGCGGCGGGCTGGAGGGTTGCTGAATTCACTGAAATCGGTGCTGGCTGTCGAGGACGAGCGCTTTGACATCGAAGAGTTCGCTGTAGAAGATTGAATCGGTGGATCCTTGTGAAGAGGATTCAGCGGACCAGTGTGTTGAAATGAGTACGAAAGCAGTTGGCAGTATTATATATATGTTTATTTAGACAGGACTGTCGGGCTCAGGTTTGAACAATAGGTGCGGTTGAAACACCAATCTAAGGACGAGATGTGAATGATGTCGTCGATGTCTGGCCGTCAAGTCCGAGAGTGGGCAGTTGTCCGCTGATGCATCGGTTTCTGCTCCAATCGTCGCCGTGAACTCGTGGGAGAGATGGTGTTTTCAGCTGATATTCTCTCAAAGGAGACATAGAGTAAGCTACACGAACCCCAAGAGGAGTTCAATGATCAGCTGCAGGTCTGTCAATGACGAAGAGCATATAGTTCAGTTACTCACATGGCGCGGCATATGCTGGAAAGGTGACTAAACGTTGGACGTCCTTACTTGGCACCCTTGGGCGCTGATGTGAGTATGAGCCCATCCGTGCGTTGGTCTTGATCTCCACGGTCCGGTAGATCAAAGGTCGGAGCGCAGATTTATGACGATGATGATAGGCCTAGCTCTATACCTGCCTTGTCAACTCATCTCAAACGGTGAAGATGACGGCAGCCTCATCACATCTTGGTTGCCTCAGGTGCAAAGGGTGTCGTCTTGAGGCTGCAGACTTATCCGTATCTCGAAAGCGCTTCGAATCATGACCAATACAAAGCTCTTCGTCAGTATTCTCAGCTAAGGCTTCCAACATGAAGGCTTGATACTTGGAGATATATCGTGCTGTCGGTGAAAGCGAAAGATGCTCGGCATGCTGAGTTGCCGGTCCATTTCCAGAGGATATGATGAGGTCTTGAGAGTTGCAGTCAAAGGCCCGCTGACGTGAAGACCGTTTCGTGGTGGCTATCTTGCATTAGCGTGATGCACAGCCTCAGCCCTGTACGATACGCAAGATTAGTTTGCAGCCGTAGGCTCCCCAACACGCACAAGTATCTCAAGGACACAAGTAGAGTCTAGGATAAATCATAAGCCGAGCTTCTCTGAATGATTAGTTTTCTGTGAACTTGAGCGTGTGGGGTTGATCAAATCAAACTTCACCTTGATCATAGACCGGGCATAAACCCGCTCACCATGTTTCTGACTCTCGCCATGTGGCCGTGCAGTCCGGATCCTCGGATTCTTTGGTTCCCGCAGTACGCATTTGCGACAGTGTCCTACTGGCTCATAGATTCGAGATTTTGTTGCGGCTGAGGAAATGCCGTCAGCAGCCCCATGCCCGGACCATATGAAGTCAGATGCGCACGCGGCAACAAGCATGCGCAAATGGACATACCTGAAAGACTCCCGGGCCAGGTGACGCCAGCTTTCACAGATCAGAAATCCATCAGTGTCAATATCGGATTGGTGGATCGAGATCGAAGCTTCTTACGATCGTCCAGGCTAGGAATATGCTTATACTGGCTGGCCGTCAGGCTCGAATCATGCGCGCACACCTGGGGCGCTTGGCTTCGTGATAGCAGGTCTTGACAGTGATGTCTGCTTCAGACGTTGTTGTCAGCTGCATCTTTCCGAGACGGCATACACCAGCTCAAAGCTAATACGATTGCACCTGGCATTGTCAGCTCCCCAAGGTCGAGGAACCGGTCCTTGCTTAGAGATGTCTCTTTGCAGGCCGGCATCGATTTCGGCAACTCTTTTTGTAGCCGCTTGTCGCGCAATTGTGCTAGTATGCATGCATCAGCTGAATGAATCGCAGAGACTGGAGCCAGCCGGAGGAAATCGAAGTGAGGTTTCTCAGGATCTATGATTGCATTCCCCGGTCACTATTCACAATACGTAGGTAATACAACCCCAGGTCGGGTAAAACTTGGCTATCGAGAAAGAGACGTCTACAATACGGAAAGGTCTCCAAACTTCTCCTGGGTGGTTGTTAGCGTCTGTCTGGTGGTCTTGCGATACCGCGCATGGACTTGCCTTGTAGCCAGGGACGGCCCAGCGGCCCTTGGAAACGAGCTGCTCAGTGCGCTGGTCGATCTCGGGCTGGGCGGCGGCAACCTCGTCGACGGTGAGGTCGGCAAACGGCCTGGCGTCCTCGATGTTCTTCAATGTCTTCTGGAGATCGCTGAGCTCCTTGTCAACGACAGCCTTCGTCTCCTCGGCGCTCTTGACAGCCTGAGCCTCGAAAGCCTCGATGGCCTTGATCTGCCTGTTCACATCGTAGGTCTGGGGCTTGTAGGCGTTGAACTGCTTCTCGATGTCGTCGACGATGGCCTGGTTCTTGAGGATGGAGCGGTACTGGGCGAAGTCGACAGTCTGGGCCTGCTCGGACAGGACGGCGACCTTGCGACGGGCGTCATCGTTGCGCTTCTTGAAAGACTGGAGGGCGGCGGCAGTGTTGCCACGGAGGCCGAGCTGCTGGCCAAGCTTGGTCCAGTCGAGCTTAAGGGCTGCGCTGCGCTGTTGCAGGAGATGCGTTAGTTTTCAAGGTCGCTGTTGGGGCTGCCATTGCGCGCGCGGGAGCTCGGAGTAAGCGGCAATTGAGCTATCGCGAGCTCCCAGCGGCGGGTCGGAGGGGGGTAAACGTACTCCGACGGCCATTGTGATGGATAGGAACGGGTGGTGGGATGGGTCGTGGGGCGGAGGTGAGTGGGTGAGTTTGGAAGTGAACTTCTGAGGATTCAGGAAGGGTTTAGCGCCGAACCAAGCCGGAGCAACGCAACACCAACATGGACATCGAGAAGGTGCAACAGCCGGGAATGTTAATTGTACGAACGGCAGACAAACTGCACTGCGATGTGTTGGCGATTTGTACTCGTGAAGTGGTGATCCGGACTAGACCGAAATGCCTCATACTAGCAAGTGTCGTCCAAGGACAACAGCGCAACACCACATACGGAAACATTGTTGGGGACACGATTCATAGCTCACGGGACAGCTGTATCAGAACGAGATCAAGGTCCGGTCGATATTTGTTAGCATTCGAATCAGAAGACCATCACTGCTCACAGCCCAAATCGATATGTACACAATGTGTGACTTGCATAGATTCATTTTCATGTCTCTTGCTTGTGGGGTACGCATCCCTTTGCAGACGCCATGCCCAGCCAGTCAAGTTTGACGTTCCCTCGCACTAGACCGTTGGAATTGTCTATATGCTCAGAGCCATGATCGAGTTGACGATATCGTTGTCGTTCTCCTTCAGGGCCTTGACAGCCTTCTTGCGGGAGACGGACGCCTGCTGCATGACAAGCTCGATGTCCTTGGCCTCGAGGCCGGAGTCGTCAACCTCCTCGCCGTCATCCTCCTCCTCCTCAGCCTTCTCCTCGACCTTGCCCTTGCCCTCGTCGTGAGAGTGGTCGTGGTCGTGGTCGTGGTCGTGGCCGGCGTGGTCGTGACCCTGCTGCTCGGCCTGAGCGAGCTGCTGGGCGGCGGAAGCCTGGGCCTGGGAGTTCAGGTCCTCGATCTTGGCCTCACCGAAGATGCTGGCGCGGGGTCAGTACGTGTGGCGGATCAATGGGCAGCTGCCGGTGCTCACATATAGGTGTTGCTGGAAGGGGACTTGTAGACGTCGGGCTGGTTGATGACGAAGAGGATCTGGGAGACGTGTTAGCCAAAATTCGGCATGCCCCGCAGCTGGTTGTTGGAGCTCTTTCTGCCCTCCTCAGCTACCATTGCGGCCATCACTCACGTTCTTCGGTCGGCGGAGGGTGACGCGTGTGATGCCCTCGATGTGCTTCAAGCCGAGCTTGGCAATGGCCTTGCGAGCCTTCTTCTCGTTGCGGGAGTGGACGGTGACGGACGAGCCCTGGGGGATCACGGCATCGCCCTCCTCCTCGGAGTCGCTGGACTCATCCTCCTCGATCTGGACGTTCTTCTTCTCAGGCTCGTCGGGGAGCTCTTCAATGCGGGGGTTGGCCATTTTTGCGATGTGGTGATAGCTCTTACCAAAGGTTCAGTGTCTATTGAAGGAGCGTTGTGCGTCTGAGGATGTTTGGCCAATGGCAGGGCTGGAAAAACCACTAGCGTGTGGGCAGGCAAGGAAAGTAAGCGAGTCTCCATGACATCGCTGCATGTGTTGTCTCCAGAAGCAGCGGAATCAATCTTCTATCAGCTGAATTTAGAGGTGAGTTCGCGATTTACAGATTCAGGACAATGAGTTTCAAAGGGTATCATTTGCAATTCTAGTTGCGGTTTGTGGTTCATGAACTTGTGGATTGGACTCTTTTGCTACATGTGGATGCATGCAAGAGCCGTGTTAACCTTCCCATCCGAATTGCACCTTGCCAATCATTGAAATAATGCACCCGATCCAGGTCTTGAATTTTAGAATGCCGTAGGTCGCCTTCGGGATGCTCAAGAAATGCACATCATGCCTCCTCCAGCACCTGCATGCAGCGACCTCCACTACGCCGTGTCTCCCGACATCATCGTGACTGTCTATGCCTTTGCGCTGGCGCGGATCTTGGCGAAGGTCTTCTGGACCTCGTAGCGGGCCTTGATGAGTGTTAGTGAATGTTGTTGCTTGAGGCGCATGATGGCTCGCAGTGCGGCACCGCGCGCCAGCACCACCCGGACCACAAATAGCGTACCTGCTTCCTCAGCTTCAGGACCTTGAACCTCTCGAAGTCGTTCAACTGCCTCCTCTTCTGAAGCGCAGCGCGCTTCTTGGCCCAAGCGCTCTCATCGAACTTCTGCTGGATCTTGTGCTCCTCCCACTTCTTCGCGACGTGGCCAACACCGGTGGCACGGGGCAGCTTGGGGACGACGATGTGGGTGAGGGAGAGCTTGGCGAGGGCGACTTCCTGACGGGGGACGGGGGCCTCCTTGGAGGGACCATCAACAAGGACCTGTGCCGGTCAGCATATGCATTTCCACCTCTCTCAGCTCGCGGGGCTTCGTACGCGCTTGTGATCGATGATCTCGACAATGGTGGCGAGGCGGCCCTCGTAGACACCCTCGTTGAAGAGGACGACACGGCCGACCTCGACCAGCCTCCATGCGCTCGTTGTGATGCTGGCGTCACCCATTTCGTCGGTTGTGCTATTTGAAAATATTAGGTCGTGTAAAAGAGCGTGAAGATATCGCAGGCGTACCGGAAAGGATGTGCTGTGGTTAGTTGTCGGAGCGTTTGGTGATGTCGAAGTCGGAATGAATTTGGAGTGTGGGCTCTCAAGCGAAGAAGGCGCTAGGGGTTGGTGGCCCGTGCGGCTACCATTAAAACTTCGTCGCTTTTTCGCTGCAACAATACTGCCTTGCTGATCCCACACAGCAGGCGTCGCCAACTCCAGCACCAGCGCGAGTGGATGTGCGCCGCTGTGCACTGTGCTATGCGGAGTAGCGGACACACGCCGCCGTGGTTACAAGCTGCTGCACGCTCTCTCAGCCTCGCTGCATGCGCGCAGCTCTGAGCTCGGTGGTGCTGATTTCTCCGCAACAGCCTGCAAGGTCTGCGCATCTTCACTGGTACGTTCCTCTCTCTCCCTCCTTCTTCACCACCTCGTCCTATGATGACGTAATTTGCGATTGAGTCGGCGTCGGAGACCCTCGCCGGGGTCTCTTAACGGCGTCGTCCCTGTGATATTCAATTTCTTACATATTCTGAGCTTTCGAGCAATCCTCTTTCTTGTACATGATTTGCTTCAAGAGGACTTGGCTAACCGTCAAAGACTGCAGGCACTCTTCTACATCACCAGACTTCTTGGCCCGTGGTCACGCTGCGAGTGCCAACTCACCGGTCTCCACATCGATATCTTCGGTAAGTCTTTTGCATCGCATCTTTTCCCACCCCTTCCTATGATTACAACCTTTGCAATAGATAGTATCTGATCGGACCATCTATCCGAACCAAGTGATTATTTTCTTTACACCAAGATCACTGAGGAACTTCACCATCTCATGCTTGCTTGACATCGTTTGTTTGGCACACAAGCTAACAAGCCTGCAGATATTGTCAGACCCATTCCCGTGCAACGACCAGCCCGTGCAAGTGCTCACTGCCTCGTACGCTGTATTGCTTTCATCGTCCATTCGTTTGAGTATATGCTCGCGGTGGTTGAGGAAGGCCAATTCGAGCATCTTCGGTGCTCCCTGCCACCACTATTCTACGGTCTGGCCTCCACTGTCTCGTTGCCGCGTCCTCCGTCGTGTGATCTTGCGCCCATAGCTCCAGTACAGGTTCATCAGCAGTTCCCTGACTACATCGTCGAATGTCGTCCTTGTATCGAACTTACTTCCACTATATGGAAATGGTACGATCGAGGTCCAGTCTGAGTCGTCCTCAAAGTAGAATTCCAAGTCGAACGCGTCGGCCTTTCTCAGCATGTGCTTCAGCACGTCTCCCCTCCCTCCGTTCGCATCCGCCCAAGCCCACAGCCTGGCGTCCAGGAAGTCTAGGACGTCTTTTGACACACTTGAGCCCCATATCTGTGCATTGAACAACAGGTGCCGCAGGATGTTAGGATCGCCCCCACAGTCTAGCACTGCATATCTCAGCAGCCCAGTGTCGATCTGCTTTGGGACCCCCAGCAGCGTCGACAGGGCCGCAACAGCCCTCTCGTTGCCCTGTGAAACTGCCTCTTTAATTCCCTGCTTCGCTGTTTCGCCAGCCATGCTTCCTTCCCAGTCAATCTCTCCATTCAGACTGACAAGCACGTACAGCAAGTTCACCTTGCCCTCGTCCCACGGCCCATGCAGCAGTTTTTCTGGCACGTGAAAGCCCTCTGCAAACGCAAGGTACGGGATGGTGGTGAATTTGAACGGCCACAGACCATCGAATTGCCGAACACCGGGGACTTCAACACCTGTTTTTTCCCACGCTTTACCACGCAGGGTGATCATAGCATCGTGGCTCTTGTCCACATACTTCAGGAAGAAGTCCCACGTGAAGAAGCGACAAGAGAGTAATTGGCTCTGCATAACTTTGTCGCTGTTCTTCTTACGGTCCCGGTAGTTTGTCCTGTGATCGACAGTGTGGAAGAATGTGCGCATGGTGTATTCCAATATCACTGCACGCGAGCTGAGTTTGCGGCCGAGCAATGGTGAGGCACGTGGAAGCGAGATGTTCATCGAATACAGGAAGATAATTTCCAGAAGTTCCTGGGGGAGACCAAGAAGCGTAGGCATGGCTGCAGTGGTCTGTTTTGGACGTCGTTTTTGTTTTTTTGCGCAGTGATATTCACTTTGACTTGCTTTGGCCGTTAATGGTGTCGAGAGAACTGCGGTAACAGGTATAGGAGCGTGCTTGCGTTTTTTCCCTCGTATCTTGATCGGTGTGAGATACAGATCCGGATCCATTTGTATGCGAGGGCGTGGCCAGGCAGCAGAATTCCGGGATGGAGTGCATATGCAGTGTTGGTGAATGGGGAAAGGTCTGTTGGTCGCCTGTGGCGCAGGTGAAGTGGCTTGACGTTCTTTCCCGCGGCGTTGGTGCCTTTTGTGCTGAGCTCCATCATTGTAAACACGACTTAAACCCACAACCCTGCACACATCACACTACCACAGCTGAAGATGCAAGTCCACGCTGTACCTGACGCCGAGCGCGCTTTCGACTCGCAAGGTAGAAGACTGCCGTGGGGTCTTGAGTTTGCAGAGTAAGTAAGACTTGTTTTGAAGTACAGCACCAGAAAGATGCACTGCGGTACAATGCACACGCACAGCCTGCCTTACTGCCCACAATCAAGCTGCTGGATATTTTTGCGGGCTGGCATCGAAATATTGGACATTGCTGATCAATATCACTAGCAATGACTACAACCAGCGAACGCGGTTGCCCGAAGAGAAAGGACCCTTTGGCAAAGCGCGCAAGCGTGGGTCTACGCGCGCGAAGACACCAACAGCGAAATCGGCCGAGGACAGTGCAAAGCTCGATAATTTGCGTACAATTGACGACATATTTGGGCGCGTGAAGGCCGAGGAGGAGCAGAAACGATCTCTTTCAGGACATGCCGTAGCCGCACTCCCAGCGTCAGCATCAGCGCCGAACCTAATAGAGAGCACTGGCTTGCTGGGAACATCGTTCAGCGGCGGCGCGCCTCCGAACGTGACAGCTAAGGAACCTAAAGAGGTCATACTGTACGGCTACGGTTCAGAAGTACAATGGGCGGCCATAGACTTCTACGAGAAGGTGTCCAATGGCATCATATATGAGGAGTACGATCGCGAGCCGTACAACCCGAAGTTCAATTACGCATTCGGCACACAGCGGAGCTCACACCTTCGCGCATTATCCAGGGCGGCGCTGAGCAGAGTCAATCAGTTCGTAGGCGGCGACCACTGGATCAAAGTCACATTCGACTCAGCTGAAGCTGCTGAGCGCGCATGTCACTACTCTCCCCACAACATCCAAGGCTATACAGTATTCGCTGAAGCGTACAGAGGCACCGGTCCTCAAGGTGGCGATCGGGCCCTCCACGCGCAGATCGGCGGCGCCATCTCTCTCCTCTCGTCCCCGCAGACGGGCGCCTCCAGCACAGTACCGGACACATCAACGACTGCTTCCTCAGCCACAGCAACATTAGGCCCCACGCTCATGACACTCCCACGGTCAACGACTATGCCTCTCTTCCCCAGCGGCTCCTTCCCCATGGACGATGCGCCGCTCGACCACGCGCCCCCAGCACCAGCTGCTATCGCACGACAACCGCAAACCCAGACGATGACCACTTCCGCACAACTAGCGCCCACATCCCGCCGTGCGACCCTCCGCCTAAAGGGCGCAAACGTAAAGCCCGCCGTCTTCCTGCCGCAAGAGAAGGCTTTTCTGCCAGCCCCACCACGATGGCAGCAGACCTTTGGCTCCTTGCCAATCATTGGGTGGGTGATTGGAAGCGGGCAGGGTATCATAGGAGATCAGGTGCCAAGGAAGGAGGATGGCAGCTTCGATGCGAATACAGCTAGCTTGTACTGGCGCGCATGGTACAGCATCGACTCGTGCCTAGGCACTGATTTCTGCGGTGTAAGAGATGCGGAATACGATGACTGAGAACCAATCAGGGAGGATACGACACACGACAAGATGGAAAAGGAGTTGGTAGCATTGGGCGGCGTTCATGGCCTTGCATCGAGGTGAGGCACAGGCTTATTCTTCTTTTTTATCGCCTCGGTCAGCATCACTTTTTGTAGCCTGCAGCCGGCAAACGGATTGCAGGCTATCATTTCCACGTCGTAAGCATGTGGTGAACAATTTGATTTATTCTCGAGTGCAAGACGCCAACGCCTATAACCGCATGTGTGAATCGTACCCTCATATACCATAAATCCAATGACTCAGCTCAGATCCTCGCCCCATCCTTATCCCCCACCTCCCTGTCCCACTCAAACATACTGACTCAACCATCTGATCCCCTCCCCATAACCCTGCCTCATAACCACACTGCACATGAACACCTCAATCGGCCGGATTCCCTCCAGCGGCACCTTACCCTTGCCCGTCGTCTGATACAGTCCCAGCACGCTGCGCAGCTGATCTTCCGATACCGCGTCCGGGTGGTCGATCTTGTTGCCCAGGATAACAAAGGGCGTGGACTTTAGTTCTTCCATGGCGAGCAGCGCGTCGAGCTCGGCTTTTGATTCTTGCAGGCGCTCGTGATCTTTTGCGTCGACGAGAAAGACGATGCCGGAGACTTCGGGGACTGTGAGGAGGACGGGTGTTAGTGTGTTGCAGAGGAGTGCCCTGGTAATATGTGTAGGAGGGTGGGTTCTCAAAGGAGCGAGGGAGACGTACAGTAATCGCGCCACAGCCGGCGAGCCTGCGCGTGCCCGCCCAGATCAAACGTCGTGAACTTCACATTCCCGATCGCGAGCTCCTCGGACGTCGGGTGCAGCGTAGGCTGCAGCACAGCAACGCGGTCGTTCTTGAGCATGTGCAGCAGCGTGGTCTTGCCGGCATTGTCGAGGCCGAGGAAGAGCAGCTTTGCGTGCTTGTTTGCCAGGCCGAGCGAGGCAAGGACTTCCCAGACTGTGTGTCCTGTTAGCGATTTGTTCGGAGTCGTTGCATTGTGTTTCTCTGCGCTTGTATTTGTGGCTGGTGCGGCGAATGGTGGTGTTCGCAGTCTACAGCACGCTTGATCTATATACAAGCTTCTTGCTTTTGTGTAGACAGCAATATTGCTGGTATGCTCGAGGCCTTGCGGCGTATCATCATTGCAGGCGATGCGCGGCCACGTTGCGGAGATGACGGAGATAACGTCGGATACTTACACCTAGAGCTGTATTAGCAAGAATGTCGAAAGGCAGTGAGGGTGAGTATACCAATCTAGGATCCACATATTGGCGGGTATATTCGGCTGTTGCAAGACAGTTGTTGCGTTGGATACGATGTTCGCAGTTAGTTGTGTGAGCCTCGGACCGGGAAGATCAATAGAGACCCTGCTGACGTCGTCTCACGTGCAAACTACTTTCACCATCCATCTATCTTAGTTGTGGCGACGGAATAATACAGCAGTCCCGTAGCTACTACGTCAGAGACGAGGGCAATCACTTGAAGACACCTTCCATCAAAATGATCTATCTCGTGGTGGTGTCCCAATTTCCTAGGTATGTAGTTGGAGAGTGATGTTTTGTCTCAGTTGAGCAAAAGAAATTGCGGGTCGATATTTTCAAGTACTGAATCAGCACGGGGTCGGGAATGAAATGGAAAAACTATCACACAAGCTTCTTCCAGAAATGGATTCTTTCAGGAGTGTAGAAGAGCTAATGAGATGGTACAGTCCTGCCCGATCACCAGTCTAACATGTCCTTCTCAGAACATGTTGCCTAAAATAGCACTGCTCGAATACCCATTCTATCTACATCTACTCTCGGAGCAGAGCGCCATGGAGCTGGCCCTGAATCCCGTGAAATACAGAAGTACGGCTTCAGACGGACTAAATGTTGATGGCTAGAGGCCGACGCTGTTACTAGTACCTGCATGAAGTATAGTGGAGTCATTACAGCGTGATGCACTAGCTCGTACAGTGGCTGAGCGATGGACGATTGTCGCGGCTCTGGTCACGCGACAAGCATGACGGATGATGCAAAGTGAGGGGTGGCTGTTCGCGTTACGTTTGGCAATTATAGGAGACATTGTGATGAACGATTGCAGTATTAGTGTGGACCTCATGGATGACCGTTGTGACAAAGGATGAAGGTTCAGATTCATTCAGCAAAGATTTACATGCACAAGCGGACAAGCAAACGTAGTCAACTGTTATGACAATGTGATCGATTTCCATTAGCATTATGCTCCAACCGAGACATGCACAGCAAGCTAGACTACATATCCAATACTCATTCCTCCACAAGACACCAAAACACTAATGCTATGAATATGTACAAGGCTGGGGAGTGTTTTATCACACCGATGCCATTGCGCGGCGACATGATTTGTAAGGAAGGTCGTAAGTGGGAACATTAACCACTTTGAGCAAACGCTAAGAGGGAAACCGCAAACACGTGAAGCAACTCGCTGTGCTGAGAAGCAATAGGCGAAGAACATGTTTACAACATGGCGAAAAGACCGGCAAGACCGGCGGCAAGAGCGCCAGCACCGAAGGTGACAGAGGAAGCAGCGCCGGTGAACTCGGAGGGCTGGGAGGTGGTCGCGTTCGGGCGCGTGATAGTGCCGTTGCCAGTAGCGACTGGAGCCTGGGGCTGGCCGTCGGAAATCTGAGACACGACATTGGTTGCAGAGGGAGCGGGAGTGCCGGCCTGGGGCTGGCCATCGGAGATCTGGGAGACGATGTTGGTGACCGAAGGAGCAGGTGTACCTGCCTGAGGCTGACCATCGGAGATCTGGGAGACGATGTTGGTGGCCGAAGGAGCAGGTGTACCTGCCTGAGGCTGACCATCAGATATCTGCGAGACGACGGCCGGAACCGAGGCGGCAGGAGTGGTAGCCTGCGGCTGACCGTCGGAGATCTGTGAGACGATCATAGAGACGGAGGCAGCGGGTGTGGTGGCTTGGGGCTGACCATCAGGAATCTGAGAGACAGCGTTGGTGGCAGAAGCGGCCGGCGTGGTAGCCTGAGGTTGGCCATCGCTGACCTGAGAAGCAGAGCCGGCGCCCTGGTTGACGGCCTGAATGTAGATCTGCTGGCACTGCATGCCCTGGGAGTCGGCGTACAAGTTGTAAAAATCGCCAGACAGACACTGCCAGAAGGTAGTAGCACCAAAGGGGCGCGCTCCAGCATTCAAGGCTAGGGTGTTGTTGCTGCAGAGCGCGAAGCCTTCGGTCTCAAGAGCACCAGCCTGGACAGGCGCATCGAACTGGAACCTAGAATGTATTAAATTCCGTCTTCATGTGAGCAGTCACAAGGTGACTTACTGATCGTTGGCAGCAATGTATCCCTGGCGGCCGGCCTGGTCCTTCAAGATACCATTCTCGAGAGTCAATGTGAGAGCACCAGCAAGCTGGCGCTGCTCAAGGCCACGCTTGGAGCTAGGCTTGACAACGGTCTGAATCTGGAAAGACTCATCGGCGGAGGCGGCGCACTCAGACGAGCCGGATGTCTGGGGAAGAGCCAGCGCGGTGGACGCAAGAGCAAGAGCGATGTAGGACTTCATTATGATGAGATGTTGATGCGATTGATACTGAGCGACAGTGATGATCGACAGCGACTTTAAGTAGAACGAAGGTAGATTGATGAACGAGGTATCAATCAAACGACAGTTGAGCAGTAACCGTGACAACGAGAGTGAAGAGATGCAACCGACTGGGAGGTAAGACACCTAAATACCAACGCCTGCGGGACAAAGTTAGTGTACAACCAACTTCATCGAACATGTCACCGCGGATCGGCCTTGTCAGAGTCAAGCCATGGGGGATGTACTGCATGCGTCAACGCAAATCGCTAGCCTGACGCTCGAGCAGCGAAGTAGGAAGGCTGGACGTGGTTCACTGCAGGCCGAACTTTGGGAAGACATCTGTAGTGGGCCCGCTTCTGCATCATTGGGCCGGCTGAACAAAACCCCTCCATCTGGCCCACCACCTCGACAATTGCGGCAGGAGTGCGTAAGAAACACCATGTCCCGCCTCTTGACTTCCCTTGGCTATCAAAGAGACCCAGCCGAGCTGCCCCCCAAGCGTTCGTACATGCGAGGCAAGGTGCTTAATCCAACCTCCCAACTACCGACCTCGTGATTATCGACAGGCTGTCACTGTGTCATGGAAATCCCGAAGGGCAAACTGTCAGCACCGACATCAAGTGTGGCTCGCGCGTGCCGACTGGGAAACAACCAAAGACCACCTCCTAGTGCCTCCTTCCCGCCATGCTAGCGTTGGGTCTGTTTCTTTCGCTTGCATTTCTGCAGTCCCTCAGCAGACCCTTCCTGCTACGATTCGCTCAATCCAAGCTGATGCAAGTACATGCAATGGTATGCCGGCCCAGACTATTGGACCAAGACATTCCACCTAGGAAATCTTGGGATGACAATTGGGGTCAAAAGTAAATGTCAGAACGATATTCCGAGGACGCGCACGCTGTTCGGACTGGGTGATGTCAGGACAATTAGAACTGTATGTGGAACGTCGATTAGCCGCGACGCTCGGCACGCTACGGTATCCGTGCACGCCGTGCACACCTTCAAGCCGTGCACACCCCCACCGAAAATATACTATACTCCTCCACACAATATCTCCACGCCACAATGTC
>JAFISE010000107.1:75897-113956 GCA_022560025.1 Stagonosporopsis chrysanthemi | reverse complement strand
CCACAGCAGCAGTATCATCATCGGGCAGTCTCGCCAGCTCCTCCACCACAGCAGCAGTATCATCATCGAGCAGTCTCGCCAGCTCCTCCACCACAGCAGCAGTATCATCATCGAGCAGTCTCGCCAGCTCCTCCACCACAGCAGCAGTATCATCATCGGGCAGTCTCGCCAGCTCCTCCACCACAGCAGCAGTATCATCATCGGGCAGTCTCGCCAGCTCCTCCACCACAGCAGTATCATCGGGCAGTCTCGCCAGCTCCTCCTCCGCAGCAGCATCATCGGGCAGTCTCACCTGCGCCACCAAGGCAGTACCAGCAGCGAGCTGTCTCTCCCGCACCGCCGTCGCAGTACCGTGCATACGACCGTGGTCCTTCGCCGTCTCCCTATCAACGAGCAGCATCCCCCGCGCCATCCTTCCAGGAGCGCCCGCACTCTCGAGCACTCTCGCCAGCTCCCTCGTTTGGGCAGCAGTCACGTGCCGTCTCTCCAGCACCGTCCTTCCAGTACCGCGCATACGATCGTGGTCCTTCGCCGTCCCCGTACCAACAGCAGCTCGAGAGTCGCAGCCCCTCGCCCGCGCCGCCGCAGTTCCAGAATCAGTACGACGATGTCGAAGAAGACGAAGGGCCGCCTCCACCTCCACCGCCGCACCGTGTCGCATACGACCGAGCAGTCTCGCCTGCACCCCCACCACAAAATCGCTTTACCACGCCTGAGCCGCCATCTTCGAACCCCCAGAAGTTCACTCCTTCTCCTCTGACTAATGCTATGAACGACGTCATGTCCTCGCTGCAGGATATGGCTTCCCCCGAAGTAGAGACACCCTCCAATCCCTGGTCTCCGGACGCTTTCGACCAGGTCCACCAGGCTTCGGCAAGGATGGCTAGCCTTCAGACTGGAAAGAGGAGTGGAAGCCGCATGGGTGACGACGAGGACGACGAGCCTGTCCAGGGCCCGCCAGACGTGGACGACTACGTCAAGCGAATGGAGAGCCGCCTGCGCCGTATGCACCAGATGGAAGCCAACAACAACAACAACAACAACAACAACAACAACAACAAGAAGAAGAAGAAAGACGAACTGTTTATGGGCGGCAAAGACACACCTCCTCCAGTGCCGGCTAAGAATCCGCCATACCAGAGGCCAGGGCCTTTGCCTGTCAAAGAAGACACCGCGGACGTCGAACGCAAAGAGTCCAAGTCGCTGCGCCATCGCAAATCAGTACACGACCTTGGCAAGAGTCTGGGCCGATCGTTCACCAGCAAGACCAACTCGACGACGACAACAGAAAGTACGAATCGCAGCCTGATGTCTGGGTATTCTGCCACGGCCATGAGCTCCACTAGCGCTGGTAGCTACTACCGCAAGAAGTTCGCCAACGACAGATCTCGAAGTGCAGTGGGAAATCGTTCCCCTGGCAAGGGCTTTGGCTTTGATGATGGGCGACCAGAGTCACCATTCACTGGCGTGACCTACCACTCAAGCCATGCCTCTCACGAGCGACCCGGCTCGAGCGACCAGCAACAGCAGTCCACGCAACCTAGCACACCTGGCCCAGAGAACCCGGATCCACTCGGCGGCTTGACGCAACCAAAGGCCAGGCGGAGTGGCTTTTTCCGCAAGATGATTGACTCGGCGAAGACACAGGCTGCCAATGCTCGCAGCACCATGGAAACCATCAGCAGGCCCGCGTCTCGCGCAGCCAGCCGTGCAGCCAGCCGTGCAGCGAGTAGAGCAGGGAACCGCATAGATCGTGGCGAGACCAGCACTCCAGCAGGGTTTGCTGGTGGCTCTGCAGCTCAGCAGCCCACCCCTGGCAGAGACGGTGCCGTCGGAACAACGGACTGGGTGCAGGTTCGCCGCGATGTCAACCGCTCCAACTCGCTGAGCAAGAATGAGCGCATGGAAAGGGCTGAGCGCTGCCAGATGATGGACTACCCGGCTCTCAACCCTATTGACATCCTGAATGAGTCTGTCGAGGGCGATGAAGGTCTTGACGGTCTGCCTATCGCCGAGCCTATCGACTTTGCGTCGTGCAATCTAGCGCACGTTGACAAGGGTACCCGATTCATTAATAGCATTCCTATGGGTACGACGTCGGCAGCGCTGGCACAAGGATACGTCTGCAGACCGTTCAGGAGCGATGTCCAGCGTTTGCGGGCCATCTTTACGTGGGTCAGCGAGCGCATCGCGTGGGAAGAGGACTTTGAGGGCGAGATGGATACGCGTCACGTCCTCCAGAGCAAGCGCGGATGCTCGCAGGAGATTGCCATGGTGGTGGCTGAGATGTGCGCTTCCGTCGGACTTCACGCGGAGGTCGTACGTGGTTACTTGAAGACCCCCGGCGAGCCTCTGGATATGGAGAGCGTCGCGCGACCAAACCACTCCTGGAACGCAGTCATTGTCGATGGTGAATGGCGCATTATGGACTGCTCCCTCGCAGGCCCAACGAACCCGAAGCGCGTTCACTTCTCGGCAGCTGGGTCCCAGGTTGCAGAGAGCTGGTACTTCCTTGCTCGCCCACTTGAGATCTGCTACTCTCACGTTCCTCTTCTGCCGGAGCAGCAGCATATCGTCCCGCCCCAGCCGCACGATATCCTCATGGCTCTGCCGTGTGCCACGCCCACCTACTTCAAGCATGGATTGAACGTCATCGACTTTGACACCAGCATGCTGAACCTCGACAACCTTGAGATGGCGCACGTATACGTCAATGTGCCTGAGAATGTGGAGTGCGTTGCTGAGGTGGAGGCTCGAGCGTACTCGCAGGATGCAGATGGTGACTACTTCGAGAGCGGCGACTTTGTTCGCAAGCCAGCACTTGCACAGGCAGAGTGGGTTGGCGGTCAGAAGCGCTATACCGTCAAGGCGCTGCTGCCCGGAGACGAGGGTCAGGGCGTACTCAAGATCTACGCCGGGCCTCGCGGACTGATGGTAAGTCCTCTCAAACCCTCACAGCAATCCCGATACTGACCTCATTCTAGCACTCCAACAAGCAAAACCCACACACCCTCGCCATCGGCCTCCCCATGATCCACACCGGCAGCAACCCTCCCTACTCATTCCTAACCCTCCACCCCACCCCGCACGCCCAGCGCCACGACCTCTACGTCGCGCAACCCCAGTGCTCCAACCTCGTCCTCAACAACACCTTCGTCTTCTGCGTCCGCCAACACCCCGCCTCCACAACCCGCACCACCGACTCGGACCCCGCGCCCACCGGCCGCCTCTCCCCGGCCCCCTTCGCCCGCCCCGCCTCCGCAATGAGCATGCAGTCCATCTCCGCCTCGGGCAGCAACTACACCAACCCGTCCCAGGCCTCGTCCGGCTCCAACGCCAGCGGCGCCGCCGCCGTCTTCAAGCCCGCCAAACTCGCTATCCAGACCCCGAGCGGCAAGATCATCCGTCTCACCCGCAAAACGGAACATGTTAGTGTGCTCAACGATGCAGATGGCACCGCGTGGGAGACGGTCATCAAGATCGGCGAGAGGGGCACGTGGAGGGGACTCGTGCTTGCGGATCGCAGTGCGAGGTGGTGCGTGTTTGCGCAGTGGGAGTGTGCGTAGTGATTGATGAGTAGCTAGCTGTGCCGTGGGGGGGTTATGTTGTTTTCCTTTCCTTTCCTTTTCCGAGCGAGCGAGCAAGTCCTTTCGGTAGCTTTTTCTTGCTGTTACAGCTTGTAATCTAGTGCGTGCGTGCGTGTCGAGCGCGCGGGACGGTACGGTGCGTTGCATAGCCGGTTGGTTCTGGTTCTGGTTTGGTCTGGTTTGGTCTGGTTTGGTCTGGTTTGGTCTGGCTTGTTCTGGTCTGGTCTACATTGGTTCGGTTTCCATCTAATCTGCTTCGGTTTGGTTTGAGGGGGTTGTCGGTAGTATACAGTACAGTGCACTGCAGTGCAGTGCAGTGCAGTACAGTGTAAGATACAACACGATGAAACGAGACGAATCGAATCGAGACGAGTTGAATAAAATGTAATTAAGATGAGTTTAATCAAGATGGCGGGTGGGAAAGTGGTGTGAAGTGTGAACCGTAACCTGTAACCCGTAACCTGTTTAATCTGTGATCTGTAACCTGTTTAATCTGTAACCTGTGACCTGTGATCTGTAACCTGTTTAATCTGTGATCTGTAACCTGTGATCAGTAAACCCTAAGCCATAAACCGTGAACTACAACCTGTAAACAGCGAACAGCGAGCCCTTTTCCCCCCAGACTTACAGACTTGATCTCTGCTCCCACAGCACAGCATAGTAGAGCACAGCACTGCACTGCACAGCACCGCACAGCACACTACACTGTCGCCGCTATGCAGCAGCGGCGTTTACGAGCAAGGAGCTTCTCCCATGCATACATGCATGTATGTGTGCATGGTATCTGTGCGAGAGAGAAGGGGGAGAGAGAGAGTTTGTGGGTTGCATGTGGTATATGGTATATAGCGTATAGTGTATAGCATATGGTATGTAGTATATAGCGTATAGCGTATAGCGTATAGTATATAGTATATAGCCCCTCCCCTTCCTCCTCCTCCCTGTTCCAAGAAGGAGAGAGAGAGAGAGAGGTGTAGATCGTGAGATTAGGATCAGATAGGGATAGGGAAGTGTAGTGTGCTGGGAGGAGTTAGATGGCTGGGCGTAACTATAACTATAACTTTAAGTACGGCTAGGGCTGGGGATACGGTTAGGGATACGGTTAGGGCTACGGCTACGGCTACGGCTCATTTAGTTTCTCGCCTTCAATTGACTGGGAATGCGTGGGTACTGCTGCGGCTTCTGCGTGTCCCATTCTGCGTACGAAGGTTTCTTAGCTTGGGCCTTCAACTCCGCACCACGCGGTCCACACCACCACCACCACCACCATCCATCTACGAAACACATGTTAACCGCAGCGCCCCTCTATGTACTCATTGGGTTTCCGCATTGGACTCGGAACAAGTCCACGCGTCACGTGCCGCGCGACAACCCCTCACCCCTACCCTCCACACCACACACACGCACACACACTTCTTGCACTGTACGTACATAGACCACCTCAAAGCCCGCCGTTTACGATGCTGCAGGTATTACTGGGGTCGCAGGGGCGCTTGCTGCTGCAGCCCCGCCCCACCCCACCCCACCCCCGCGAACAACCACAAAAGGTCCAAAGCAGCGCGTCTTGCGCTAAGAATGACGTCGCGTGTTATTTGCCTCGATTACGGCGTGCGCCAACGTGACGTTATCGGGCTCTTATAAGACGCTGGTTTCGCGCGTTGGGGGGAAGGGGAGCAATTGCTGCTTCACCGGCTCCCTGAGTGAGTCCAGTTGAGTGATTGTGTTGAATTGCGTTTTATTGTGCATCATGGCTGGAGTGAATACAAAGGTATGTGTACGGTGCGATGCGATGCGATGCCCCCTGGCTTGCTTCAAGAAAGCGAAGTGTACTGACTTGCAACGCACCCAGATCTTCCTCGCGTATGCGTACGGCACGGCGTTTTGGTACGGGCTGCGCGGCCTGTGTAGGGTGTACGACCCATTGATGGTGGCAGGATGTACGTTTTAACCCTCCTCCTCCCCTTGCTTACTTACCCTTCTGCCTTTCACGCCCCCCCCCCCCCCCTCCCTTCCGCAATTCCCCCGCTTACCCTCCCCTCCCCCCCAGGGTTCCGCCCCCCTGCACAAGCAAACCTCCAAGCCAACGACCTCGAGCTCTACAACATCCGCAACGACGGCTGGTGCCTCCTCACGCTGGCGCTGATCCTGCTCTCGCTCGCGGCTGCGCCGCCCTCGTCCTCGCGCTCCGTCCACAGCGCCGACGCACCCAGCGCGAGCCGCTCTGCTGCGCTGCCGTATGCAAAGGCTGTTGTGGCCGCGACGGTGTTTCATCACGTCGCGACGGGGGTTGGGGCGTGGCAGCACTACAAGCTCGATAGCCATTATAATCTGAGTATGGGCATTGGGGTCTGGGGGAATGTGTGGTTGGCGATCACGGGGATTTTTACGCTGGTGGTTTTGCAGAGGGGGGAGGGGGAGGGGGGTGTGCGGAAGGTGGAGTAGGGGGAAGGGATGTGAGGAGAGGGCGTGGTGGCGAGGGCGTGGTGGTGGGAGGAGAGGAGTCAGGCGGATATGTGCAGAGGTAGGGGATATCGTGTCCTATAGGGGATGTCGTATCCTGTAGCGTTGATTAGCATCACGGAGAGTTACGACAAGATGCTGTGCACTATGCTGGGTTCATGCAAACTCAGATATTCTTGCTTTCGCGGGTCTCTGAACAATGAAAATCCCAAGACGACCTTGGACTCCTCAGTCAACACCAAACGCGCTCTGTCTACTGACTCGCCGGACTGTCCGCCCACGAGGAGCCGTCGCTCGGTGGACTAGCCATGCCCAAGCCGTACCCTTGACTCGTGTCAAAGAGCGGATCATGCTCCATGGGTATCGCAAACATGCTGCCCCAACCCTGTGCCATCATGAGCTCTGGAAACGCGATGGCGGGCGTCGGGCTGTATTGCTGGTATGAGCTGAGGGGCGCCAGACCCACAGCTGCCATCTGTGGAGGTTGCATTGGTGTCTGGGATAAGCCGTACTCGGAGTAGTTTATTGGCGCCGTGTAGTGCTGTGGTTGCTGATGCGAGAAAGTTGCCGAGACTGGAACACCAGTGGGCGTGGACGAGATGGGCGGGGACGGTTGAGATTGTGGATGTGAAGAGTGCTGTTGGTAAGTAGCTTGCGGAGGGCTGACGGTACCAGTAGCCCGAGTCATTTTTTCGTACCATTTCTGGATCTTGCGCGTGCGTTGTTCATAGTGGAAGAATATGTCCTTCTGCTTGTTGCCTTCTCCGGCGCGCCCGACCAATGCTCCAATGCGAAGAGCAAGGTGCCGGAAGACGTGATCGATATTCAAGCGGTTCCGCAGCTCGCGAGTTTGAGTTTCAACGTGAGGATCTCTGCTCACGATGGCGAACTTCGCAGCAAGCGTGACACCGAAGTTAAGCTGAATCCATTCTATATTTGTAAGAGCCATCTCTGACTTTGGGGGCAGCCAGAGATAGAGATCCAGGAACGACTTGGCGCCCTCCAAACCCTCACAGAGAATGTTGAGGTGGAGATATGGGGATTGTTGCAAGTTGCGCTCAAAGAACGCGACTTGGTAGAGGAACAGCTTCGCCGTGTGAAACTGCATAAAAAGTAGATCTAAGTCACCTGTTAGTCATTATCAAAGACCTGTGCGCCGGGATACGTACGACTGTCGCTGACATCGGAGCACAGGTAGACTCGAAACTCCTCAAGTTCTGACCGCACGCGGATGTACGCCGAGTGCGCTTCAGCGTCCGAGCCGTTGGCTGTCTTTGCAACTTGATCGATGTTCTCAATGATTTTTTGCAAACGTATGACATGATAGAGGTCCTCATCTGTTCTGTACTCAGCCTTTTGTTGCAGGGCGAGGCATCCCTCTTCAATGAATGGCGTGCAGGCGAACGTGTTCATCTTGTCAAGTAATTTGGCGATGCTGCGTGTGTTAGCTTTTACTGGCCTAGGAGGTTCGATTGCAACATACGTGGATGCTATATAGAACACGCCTGCAGCTGCTCGCTGCGCAGCTGAATCCGTATTTCCCTCGCCTTTGTATTTATCTCTCGCAAGTGGATCCCGCTTGCTGCCCTCGTTAGGCCTCTGGTGTATTGGCTTACGATCGAGGCGTAGGTCGACTGCTATGGAAATAGCAAGTTGGAGATACTGAGAGTAGTTCTTTGACCGGCCGTGGAATTGGTTCCTGTAGACGATCAGAGCCGCATTACTACAACATGATGGATCATGTTTACCAAGCAAGAGCTATCAGAAGACCCTGCAGATATTGCAGATCAAGACACTCGTCGCCGCCGTAGAGGACCTTCTCGCTGACCATGTACTTGAATCGATGATACAGCTTGTCCTGCGTCTCAATATCATGGTAACATGCTACGGATATGACTGCGAGGAACAAGAACGGCTTCGCATGTCGTATGTCGCCAGCGGTCGTGTGCGGAGGTATTATGACGAAGGGAAAGTGCGGCATCATGTCTGTCTTGTACATTTCCACAAGCGTCTCAGCTCGCTCAATGGACACAACATCATCGTCGATGATGTCGCCTTCGCCGGCAACGGGCGGCGAGCTTTGACGAGCGGCGAGCGCACTGCCTTCAGGGAGAGATTGCTGTATGACAGAGCCTTTTTGCTGCAGCCGAAGCAGGTCCTTGACCTGTTGCTCGAGAGCATGGATGCGAGAGTCGCGCTTGGCCGAGTTGTCGCGCCGGCGGGCTGGCCGGAAAACGCAGTTTTTGCCCAGGCGGGCACAGCGGTCGCATGTGTCCTGTCGCTGGGTGCGATCGCATCGTATCTTTAGCGAAAAGCAGTTCTGGCACGTCTTGGAGAGAAGCACGCCAGCAGCTCCGCCGCTGCTAGAGGGGTCGGCTCCGGAGGCTTGTGACATGGTGGCTCTACGCGCACGGGAGCAGCATTCAAGCTCCTCGCAGTGCCTGCAACGAGGTCGAACATGAAGAAGCCACTTTTCGTGACCTCAGACCTCCGCAGACAGAAGAGATCATCGGCATGGAAGGATTATGGGCCGCAGTCGAGGCGCGGTATCTGCCAAGCCGTGTCTGCCAGCGTCTCTGATTGGCGCTACGGTGAGCTGCTGTTCCAGTCTACTGGATCGATAGTGCTCTCTGGTCGGGAGGACGCGTCTTCAGGGACGTGGACAGGAGTCGAGAAGTGACCAGCTGTATGAAGCATGCGGAATGACAAGCTATGGTGAATGGGGCCCTGTTGATATTGGAGATCTGTGAATCTGCTCCACGGCATGGATCTCATGGTCCCCCACACCTGACGTGATAGTGGGTGCCCCACTTTGAATGCAGGCCTAAACGGACCTCCTCCGCGGCGAGACAAAGCGCTCAACGATAGCACAGTGAGGATTAATCACTGCAAAGTACTTTGGATAAGTCACACCCTAGCTTGTTGCGCGCCAAGTTAGGGCTGCACTTGTGGCGTCTGAGGCTGAAAATCGCTAGCATGTACACTATGACGTTATGTTACACGGTGGCCGCGCTTGTTGGCGTTTAGAGACCTTTGTTGCAGACGCCTGTCGAGGCGCGTCTTGATACTACAGAAAGACTACTTGCTGTTTCCGTCACACCTGCTGATTTCGTGGCGTCTTTTTCTACAGCGGAGCCGTCACATCAGTCCGGTTCTCGAACACCTTCCTCCCCTCGAACCACGTTTCTCTAACCTTGGCATTTAGGAGCTCCTCACCACTCCACTCTGTGTCGATGACAGTGAAGTCTGCCATCTTACCGACCTCCAGGCTTCCGACCCTCTTCTCTGCAAAGCATGACCAAGCTGCACCGCTCGTTGCAGCACTGACAGCCTGCGCCAGTTCCAATCGGAAGTTGCCATTGACCGGTGCATCACCAGCCTCTGGCTGTCTCGCTGACTTTCGTGTTGTTGCAACGTAAAGATTTGGCAGAGGAGCGTAAGGAGCAGTAGGTGAGTCGGATCCAATAGCTAGTGTAGCCCCATGCTCCGCAAACTCGGAGTATGCAAAGGCACGCTTCACACGCTCAGGTCCAAGCAGCTTTGGCCAGGCGCGCAGAATCGCCGGATCCGAGTGGACAGGCTGGATACTTGCTGTGATCCCTAACTGCCCAAGCCTCTTTGCATCCTCCGGGGCTGTGAGCTCGAGATGCTCAATGCGGTGACGTTGGCCAGGTTTGCCATGCTTCTCAAGTACGTTGACGGCGTTTGTAACAGCTTGATCGCCAATAGCATGCAGAGCACACTGCAGGCCAGCGTCAGCAGCTTTCTTTACGACAGGGTCGAGCATCTCTGGCGTCCAAATAGGCCCTTCGAAATGGCCATTGTTAGTGTATGGCTGCGCGAGCGCTGCGGTGCAAGCGTCAATCACACCATCACAGATGATCTTGATGCCAACAACCCTGAGATCAGGATCTGTGTCGTTGTTGAACTGTCGATTCAATTCAATCGCACGATCAACCTGCCTCAAACGGTGCTCCTCTCCATCACCAGGTAGGATGCACCAATGAGCGGCGATTCGAAGCGGCAACGAACCACCGTTGTTCATTCTGAGCTGCAGGACAGCTTCCCACGCATTCTCATCCATTGCCATGTCGATGCAGCTAGTACATCCTACAGCATGATATGCATCAACCGCTGCTTGCAAAGCAGCAGTCTTATCTTCCATCGGCAGAACGTCTGCCAGGAACGGCCACACAATCAGCAGTACACAAGCCTCCGCCAACAAGCCCGAAACCTTGCCATCCTGATCTCTTTCAATAATACCGCCAGCTGGAGTCTCCATATCCTGTACACCCATCTCCTTTAAAGCGGCACTGTTGCACCAGACAGAGTGGATGTCTTTAGAGTCGATGTAAATTGGCCGAGGATCCAGGTCATCGAGCAGGCTCGCCTTGGCTTCTCCATCGGTCATACTATGCATCCAACCCATGCATAAAATCCTTTCTTTATGTGGGTTCTCTTTAGCGTACTTGGAGATCCGGGATCTGATTTCCTGCAGGTCCTTGGACCCGTCCAAGTTGACCTTGTGGAGCGATTGGCCAAGCATCAGAAGATGCATGTGTGCGTCGATGAAGCTTGGCAGGACATGTCGATCCTGGAGATCTCTTGTTTCCACGCCAGTATCCTGCTGGAAAGACTTGAGCTCTGGGGCGTTATCAGGTCCAATGAATACAATCCTTCCGTCCCGCACGACCATGCTCGATTGCCACTGTGCTTCAACATTGGTTTTGCCATTGTAATAGAGGCGGCCGTTGGTGAAAACTTGGGTTTTGCTTTGGGCGCTCATGATTATGGTGAATGTGTTATTGAGTCTTGGATGAGGGGTATTGGTATTGGGTCTGATCCATCCGGTATCGGCGTCCCGAAGTACTGCCGACCGATAGTAACCGTCAAGGCACGCCCTGCGCCCTGCGCCCTATGTTCATGGGTCCTGAATAAGTGAGTGACATCTTGAACAAATGAGTTTTAACTTGCACACGCATTGAGACTGTACAATGTAAGCCACTCAGCAGGTAGTATCGTGGATGCGACAACCCCACTCTAGCTGTCAGTGAATAGATGTCAACCAATCATATATCTTAGTGCTTATCACTACATGTCCCGCAATTGGTGCTATGTCTTGGATAGCTTGTCTCTACTACACCAGTGTAGTGTTGACCTTAGACTGCCTCGTTCCGCTGCTTTTGGGTACTACAATATGGCGACGGCACAAACTGACAGCCGGGATTCAACAACCTTCACAGAAGCTCGGGAGGGGGCTGCCGCATATCTCCAAGCACGACTGGCCGCAAAGTCCAATGTCAAGGACGAGGATTTTGAAGTACCAGTCATCGACATATCGTCATCTTTTTCTGACAGTCGAACCGAACGACAGCGGATCGCCAACCAGATCCAGAAAGCCTGCACGACGTCTGGTTTCTTCTACATCACCAATCATGGAGTCACATTACCAGCTCGCGAAGGTATTCTGCGGCAGGCAGAGCGCTTTATGCATGAGTTGAGCGCTGAGCAGAAAGAGAAGCTGCACACAAAGAAGAGTAAGCTAGGTCTGGGCTGGGAGCCCAGCGAGTATACGTCCATTGCTGGCGATCTGGAGACAAAAGAAGTTTTCAACTTTTCGTACGAAGCGGCTATGGATAGAACAGGCGGAGATGGGAAGTACGTGAACTTGGATGGAACAACAGGCAATGGTAACATGTGGCCGAATGAGGAGGATCTTCCTGGTTTTTACGACGATATCAAAATCTACTATGGTGCAGTGCGTCCAGAACTGCATTCCTCGGGTCGGTCAAGAACTAATAAGATGATAGATTCTCGACCTCGCGCGCCATCTCTTCCGCCTCTTCGCACTATCTCTTGGATTAGAAGAGACTTACTTCGATTCTATGACGACACATCCTGGTGGTATAGCTCGCTTGTTATACTACCCACCCCCTAAACGCCCTCTACCAACTCAAGTATCCTCACCCGAGGAGCAAATAGGTCTAGGCGCTCACTCTGACTACGAATGCTTCACGCTTCTCCTCTCTTCCTCGGTACCTGGTCTTGAGATCCTCAAACCATCAGGACATTGGCACATCGCTACACCGCCACCTGATGCTTTCATCGTCAATGTCGCAGACTTTCTCATGCGGTGGACAAATGGGTTGTACAAGAGCACAGTACATAGAGTCGTCAATCGTGGGGCAGAGGCAAGGTACAGTGTACCATTCTTCTTCAGTGTGAATTATGACACTCTGGTGGAGACTTTGCCAACCTGCCTCGCGGAAGGGGAAGAGAGCAAGTGGAGGCCAATTCGGGCGGGCGAGTACATTCTAGAAAGGTTGAATGCAACGACGAAGGATGGGGCTGGGTTCTTCGAGAACGAGGATGCGATCGAGGAAGAAACCTTCAAACGATCATACTAGACCCTACGAGAGGTATCACTAGGGTATGCAGCGATGTAAATGTAGATACTGTTCAAGTTCCTGACGATCACGATAAGCTAAGCCGAATGTAGCTAGTTTTGAGAGGTAGCTTCTCCGCACAACACCGACCGTCGGCGTTAGGACACCGCACTACTCGTCTGACCTCGTAATTGCTCCCTCCACGGTTTCAGTATCGCATCCTCCAACATTTCTATCTTTTTTACGTCTGCCTGAGAGCTCGTCTTTTACATGAAGCAGGCTAGGGAGGTCACGACCTGCTTTCGGTGCCGGTCATCAAAGCGGCGGTGCGACAAGACCAGACCCAGTTGTGCCCGTTGCAAACGCGGAGGCATTCGATGCACCTACGAAGAAGAAGACATCACAACAGGGTCAGACCTTCTTACTGCTCATAATGGCGCGGAAGACACTTATCCCACGCCGGCGCCGACCACTTCCATAGTCGCGCCAAGAGCCAGGAAACGGAATCGGGCTTGTCTTTCGTGTATTCGTTGCCATCGGCTTAAGGTCAAGTGTGATAAGAAGCAGCCTTGTTCTCGATGTTCTCGATCTGGGGTTGAGGTAAGTTGCATATACACTCACACGTCGAAGCCTCTCAAGCAATTTTACCAAGCCGGGACGAATCTACCGCAATTTCAGGAGGTCCCTTTGGCGTTGACGGAAGATGATCCGACCTTCGTGGTAGCTACTTGGTTCTTGAGGAAACGCGGATCGAGCCACTATAGGGCCATTTTGAGCCGAGTACGTTGTATTGTACTGTCTATGCAGCATAACTTAAGCATGGTTGAGAATCTCCAGGCTGATAAGTTCAGATGGAATCTTTCGCAAGCACGAATTCGACTCCCTTTGCAATTGCTGTGAAGCATCATGTTGAGTCAAATTGCTCCAGCGACTTTGCGTTACCAAGCAACTACCCTTTTGGCACGCCAGGTTCAGCTCGTTACGCATCGCTGCAACTGGTTCACGAACTGATACAAAGCTCCCGTAACGATGTTGACTCTTTAATGGCTGGATACTTTCAATCCTTGCACCCATCGCTACCTGTATTCGAGAAGCCAGCCTTTGAGGCAAAGTTGGCCGAATATTGGGAACAGCCAGAGAGCGTGGACCTTATCTGGCTTGCGCAATTCCTTGTTGTGCTTGGACTCGGCGCGTACACGATAGAACATGATTCGACTACCACAAAAGGTACAGCGGCTGCTGCAGAGTTCTTGTACGCAGGCGAAGCCTGTTTGGCGACCACGACTTACATGGCTCGCCCAACAACTACGGCCATCGGTACACTATGTCTTATGGTGGTAGCTAAACAAGCCATCACAGCAACCTGTTGGACACTGGATACATGCTGGAATGTCCTAGGTCTCATTGTCCGCCTTGCCATGATGATGGTACTGCACAGAGATTGGATGCCAGGTTATAATGAGCCTGTCATTGCCCGCGAGAGAGCCTTTCGCAGGCGTCTCTGGACCATGGTTGTCTACCTTGATACACAGATGGCGGCTCGTACCGGTCAGCAGAGCATGTTACCACAAAGCATGGTAAATTTAATCGTTTTCACCACTTCCAATGGTGATTGTTGGGACAGCATCATTCCGCGCTCGTTACCTATGATATGCCAGGTTCTATCTCGCATGAACGTGCACGACGGCGATATTTTCTCCTACGATGAGGTGCTTGATTACGATCGCAAGATCACAAAATTGATACACGAAGCCACCAAATTTTATGACGGCGGCATCGTTGAGCTGACGTTGGACATTCTATTCCAACGTATGCTTCTTATCGTACACTGTCAGTATGCGCTGCGCCCGGAGGCTCCGATTCTCTATCCCATTTCCTATAATTCGACGCTCGACATCAACCTAGCACTTTTGAACCACTATCACCGCCTGTCCTCAATCTCGCCTCATACACACTTGCTTGCTCAGCCATATATGCTGGACTTTCTGGCCGCCGCTTTCACTACCTGCATGCTGCTATTGGTGGACGACGCATTGCCTGCGAGCTCATCAAGGAGTGCACACCCTGATTTGACTTCCCGAAAGACAATGCTGGATCCCTTGATGCGCTGCATGGACATTCTTGCACATGACAACAGGGATATTTCGTGCTTCACGACCGGCTTCAAACAACTGGCGGCGATCTATTCGATCACTTTGAAGGATAGCCCATTGCGATGACCGCAGCGGAGCAAAGGTCAAAGCGCGTGTCAAAAGTGACACGTGTAATTCTCCACAGTGTCAAGTCGGACTCCCATTGTCGATATGTCACCGGCACTGGTAAAGTAGTCGCGGCACCTGTGACAGTTCCTGTAACAAAAGCTCGCTTCACCATACTTGACCCGCCTCAACCTTCCAAAAACCACGGGAGCGGCAAAACAATCCGCACTATCACCTTCGCCAAGCAAAGCGGACTACCAAAATGTGAACGGCAGTTCGATGCACAAAGATGAAGCACGGAGTCCAGCGGCGTGTTTGCACCCGTTCGGGGCTTAGACAGTCAAGCACGTCTGCCTAGGGCGCGGCGACGTCTTGATCGTGTTTCAGGATGTAACCAACGTCATGATCTCAACATATTATAATGTTCCTTTCGCGCTGATCTTTGGGTCTTAGCCTCTCGTACTACATGCTCACATCGGAACATTTCCTACACTTATTACCATCATCGATCACGAACATAACTCGACAGGAAATATCAAAAGCGACAAACAGATTATAGTCACTGATAATGCTGACCAATCGCCGCTCAACAATGCCACTCAAACACAAGCGCATGCCGAGTTGGCATGCTGGGTCCAAGACTGTCGACATTTCATGCAGTCAAGCTGTCCCAACATATACAATCGACAACATTCCACGCAGCCTAACACCCTCAATCATGACCTCTACAACACCAAATTTACCTGGCTACAAGGTCACTCGCTTTGTTGGCGCCATTCACGGCACTGCTTCTCTCACACACAAAGTTCCGAAGTCCCTCATCAAATCGTTGTCAAGCAGTATCACAGGATCCTGGGGAGAACCGAAACCTTTAACGCAAGTTCTTTACCAAGCGAGGGATCAGGCGATCGAGAGGATGACGAAGGATGCAGTTGACAAAGGCGCAAATGCTGTAATCGGCCTGCAGATAAGAGAGACTGAGATCATGGGATGCGTCGTTGTCAATGTCAGCGCCACGGCATGTCTGGTTGAGAAAGAAAGGGTGCAAGTAAAGAGGGACAGCGCGCAAGAGAGTCCGTTCGGATGAGCAGAAAGTCAACACAGGATTCTTGACATCATGAGAATGACGAGACTCAACAGAGACTATTCGAGGAACAGGGCCAGCAGGTAGATCTGCACCGGACGAAGACCGGAAAGCCAATTTGAAGAGAAGAGGTTCAGTCTAGGAACGGCGTTTGTACTTCCGTAATATCTGCATTTGCATTTGCCACGGCTGCTGGACAGTCTATTTTCAGAGCATCACACGCAGCATGTGTACAATTAGTCCACTGTTCTTCAATCGAAAGGCCCAGTCGATATAGTCCGATGTGAAAACATAGGGGTAGCGCGGTCAGTAGGTGCTGGGCTTGGCCGAGAAGCTTTGCAGGGGCAAAATAAAGATTTCCGGGAAGAACTCTTTCAGGTCACGGAAGAGATTGATGTGGAGCCGGAAGAATTACTAGAACCATTTCATCTGGAGGCGCTTCGTCCGTTCCAGAACAGGCAAGGACGGACAGCGGCAACGCCGATGAGTACGACAGATGCGCATCTTTATTCCTCACCCCGCTTTCCACCAGTCTTCTTTGGGCCACGGAACGGTCATCTGGAAGTCAGGTACAACAGACCGCATATCAATTGTCGCTAAGAATTCGTGTACATAATGCACCCGGTATGGAATCGCGGTTGACTGTCGCCACTCACCCGGTAGAAGACGACTATAAGAATTGGAGCGCCGAGCCATCTTAGATTGCATCGCACGACAAGCACGGAGCACTTCTTCCAGATGCTTCTTAAATCTATCGGTCTGCTGCTCGCAGCAGCACAGACAGCCCACTCCTTGACCTCAAACCTTACTCAGATTCTCAATTTCGGTCCTAACCCACGCAATGTGACCGGCTACATCTACGTACCCGCCAACCTCCCGAAGAACGCTCCTATTCTCGTAGCACCTCACTGGTGCCATGGCACTGCTCAGCAGGTCTTCGAGTACCGCTCATGGGCCTCTGCTGGTGACCAATACGGTTTCATCTCGATCTACCCCAACAGCCCCAATGCTGCAGACCAGTGCTGGGATGTCTCGAGCAAACAGTCGCTCACCCACAATGGTGGTGGCGATGCACTCGGTATTGCGTCGATGGTCCGATGGGCGATCAAGAAGTACGATGCAGACGCGTCGCGAGTCTTTGTCGTCGGCACGAGTTCAGGCGCCATGATGACCAACGTGTTGCTCGGTAGCTACCCAGATCTCTTTGCTGCAGGCAGTGCGTGGGCAGGAGTTGCGTTCGGATGCTACGCGGGTGATGGATATGGAGTGTGGAGCGATGCCTGTGCAACTGGCAAGATCATCAAGACCGGCAAGGAATGGGCAAAGATCGTTAAGAGCGCATTTCCCTCGTACAAGGGTTTCAGACCAAAGCTACAGGTTTTCCACGGACTCAGCGATGATATCCTCTATCCTCAGAACTTGCAGGAAGAGATCAAGCAGTGGACCAGCGTATTTGGAATTAGCGAGAAGCCTAGCGAAGTCACACCGAACTCCCCTCTGCCAGGCTGGACAAGATCCAGGTATGGCAAGACTGGAAAGTTTGAGGCGTACAGTGCTGAAGGCGTGGACCACAATATTCCAAGCCAGGACGACTTGGTCATCGACTATTTTGATCTGAAGTGCAAGGGCAAGAAGTGTTATTCGAGGCGCAGTGGGTAGGCATCTGGGATGTAGAATGTAATCTACCAAGACAAGGCATATGATGTTATTCTAGGCGCATCTCAAGGGAGCCAAGAATACCGGTGCTCAATGGTTGTGCCCCTCATGATCCTCATCCCCCGCTTTGGCCCACTCGGCCCAATAGCCGTCATCCCAGATCTCTGCCAACCTTTCCTCCTTGGCCTCCTCATCCAGTTTCCCATCAAACATCACCTTCTCCCACTTTCTCATCTCCGCCTTGTTTAGTAAACATGAGTCCAGCATCTTGGTCAAGCCAGCAACATCAAGCTTCTCACCAATGAACACCAACTCCTGTCTTCGATCGCCCCACTCACCTTCATAGTCTTTGCGGATAGCAGCAACCGTGTCAGCATCTGCGCCCCAGTCTTCTTCGGGCACACAACAGAACCACGGCATCTCAGAGCCAAGGGTCAGCATGGCGCCGGCGGTGCTCCAAGAGCCCATCTGGAAGGGTCGAGTAGCGAGCCAGAAGATGCCCTTACTGCGATGGAGGCCCCCAAAATAGGGTGACGCTTTCTTGTTGGCTAAAATTTCCTTGTCTGACATTGGAGGCTTGTCCTCGCCATCGTCGGTCATTTTGTCGGAGTCGGAAGCTGCCGAGGCTGTGTTCTCATCGGAGGCTGAGTCTGTGTTGCTTACGTGGTCATCCTCGTCGCTCTCGTCATCCTCATCTTCATCATCGTCCTCCGGCTCTTCTTGGAGTAAGATGAACTTCCCTTCGATAAGACGGTAGAGCTTGAGCGGGTCAAAGGGCCGGCGGGCACGATAGACAAAGCTGCCAATACCATACTCAAGAGTCTCGGGCTTGGGCGCGACGCGTTTTCGGCCTTGGACGTCCATGACGGTCATCTCGTGGAGGCTTCGTAGCCAGCCTGGACTGGCGACTGCTTCGGCAAAACTGAATACGCCGGTGTTGAGCATCTCTCTGACGTTGACCTTGGAAAATTTGGACTCAACAATCTTCGCTGCTGGGTTGAGCGTCTTGACATAGGCCTTGACCCGGCCCAATGTCTGCTTATCGACTGCATCGATCTTATTGACGATTACGACGTTAGCGAACTCGATCTGGTCAGCGAAGAGATCAGAAATAGTGCGCTGGTCTTCGTCCGGCACTTCTTCACGACCGAAGCGGTCTTGGAGGAACTCGGCAGTATCGAACTCGGAGAAGAAGCGGAATGCATCGACGACGGTGACCATGGTGTCCACACTAGCAATTGACTTCAAGCCACCAAGTTTTGCTCTGGTCATACGATCAGTTCCATCGCATACAGAGACCTTTCCGAAACACTCACACCTTGGCAAATATCTCCTTCTCCTCAGTCTCCATGCCTTCAGCATCGATCATCGCGTCCGTCAGCTCGGCAGTGAAGGTCTCTGCTACCTGCTGGGGCTCACTGATACCTGAGCTCTCTATGACGACGTGATCAAATCCTGCATCGCTCCATGCCAGTCGTGCCAGCTCAGTGAGCAGATCGGACCGCAGTGTGCAACAGATACATCCATTTTGCATCTGAACGACCTTTTCCTTCACACGAACCTCTCCGTTGTTGTTCTTACCTCGGGACTCTGCCGATCGATTCACGAGGTTTGCATCAATGTTGACAGACGCCATGTCGTTCACGATCACGGCGATGCGGAGGCCATGATCTGGTGATTGAAGGATGTGACGAAGGAGCGTTGTCTTTCCACTTCCCTACTGCTAGTAAGTTATCAATAACCCTGATTAACAGATGCCACTTACCAGAAATCCGGAAAGGACTGTGACAGGAAGTGGCCCTTGTCTAGCCTTCTTGTCTTGCGGCTTCCTGCTTGATGCACCGGTTTTTCTTCGCTTTGAGGATGGCATCGTGGACTTAGTGAACCTGTGAGTAATACAGAATACTTGGAGAACTTTTTTGAATCTGTTTTCGTTCAAATGTAGTACCTTGCTGTCATTTATATTTTCGTCCTCGTCGTTGTGCGCTCGTCCAATTGAGCACCTCAATGGCTAGGTCGCATCATCACGAAACGATGAAAGATTATTGGTGGAAGGCTCGGCCAACACAATCGAAAAGATGATTGCAATTTTCCTGGATACTCCCAATGCAGTAAGTAGATAGGATTGGTTTTTGGAATGTCCTTGATGTGGTGTGGCCAGGACCCAACCAGGCAATTACGAGCAGTCACTTACATCTTGAAGAATTGAGACAGGTAGAAAAGGAATCAGGGCTTAGAAACGTGATTGTAGAAGATGCATGGTTCAGAAACGAAAGACGGTGGAGGGCGAAACATGCTCGGTAGACATACCGTTGAAGATAGAATTGCGACCACGCAGTGTAAATCGACCAAGGTTGGGCGATGCTCACAAATAAAGTGGATGAACGATATTTTGCTCGAAAGGAATGTGCTCGGCTTCCGAGTATGAAAGTTTCGTGTTGTGGACGCACACTTGAACTTCCTACTGCACTATGGATGTATGCTGTGAAGGAGGGAAGAAGAACGGTGCGTGACGTAGGTCTAGAGTCTCAGTCGTCAGTGCTTTAAGATCGAGCTTATGATATTCTAAAAAAAGCGCACGGCATAACCAGATAATCATGCAATCGCCATGTTCAGATCTCAGTCGTGTCGACTAACGTTAGTGACGTCACATCCATGGACACAAAACACAGTCCCAGCGGAGCAACATCAAATCGCTCCAACTGCACGGAATAGCTCTTGTTCTTTAATGAACGCTCAGAGTGTATCCAAATGCCCAGAAATTATTTGCATAGCATTGTCGAGGCCCTGCGCGAACGAAACATCCTTGAAACTCTCTCTCGACTCTTCTTACTCCATCATCTTCATCACCGCGCGTCTTTTGGCAGAGGCCTCAGTGGAAGAGGAGGACACGTCTTACGGCAGTACTCTGATGTTCTGACGTCCCGCCGGTCTACCTACGGGTCTGACTGACTCGCAGGTATTACGCTACGGAATCTTATTCTTTGCATAATCTTGGCCAGATCACCTGCAGTCCTCGTAGCTTTCACTCGGCCATTCCGTCCAGGTTCCAACCCATGCTCCTCACCGCCAGTATTCTGGGTTGGATCAAAGATCGTTCACGTAATCCATGTGATCGTCGACGATCTACGCAAGGCCGCGAGAATCCTTATGCAAGCCAAGCAGCCAAGCCCGAAGATATGGCAACACCAAAGATATTGTTCAACTCAGGTGGCTTACACAACATGCCATATCTGATGTTTCTGACATGTTTTAAAATGGTGAGGCCCCGGACCTGAGTAAGGGTTCCAAGTGAAACGATGCAGTGAGCCTCACGTAGTTTCCCCTCAGCCTCAGGTTTGTTTTCGTCCCATGCACGCCCAGGCTCGGCCACACTCGATGCGTCACTCTGCGGCGAAGCACCGACGGACCGTGGATGTACCCGGTTGTTACTTGCTTAGGGGCATTTTGGGGCTGTTGTTGTTCTTTGCGGGCGATCCTTGCCCATCAATAATTGGTTGAAGGGGGTCACAGCATAGCGATTGTGGATTTACGGACCGTGGGACGCAAGACGTCACATGCAGCTTGAAGCTGATATAAATATTGAACAACCATTTTGCGATAAACACAATCATCCGCTCAACAAACATTTTTACTATCCGCCTCATCCGCATCAAAAGCTTTGACCTCGTCCTCTCCATCGCTACCAAATAATTCATTCCGCACACAATCATCATGCGCTTCACGGTCATTGTCGCAACCTTGCTTGTAGGCCTTGCCGCAGCGTTGCCAGACCCAACACCTCAAGGATACACTGGACCTTGTTCAGACAATAGTTGCGGCGCCAGCGGGAAACAGTGTTCAAGTGGAAGAATTTGTGTTCCTTGGCCGTCTACAGACCCAGCATTGAGGAAGGGCTGCACATGCAGCACAGGCTAAACAATATATCTCATAAAAGGTAAATCCAGTCGAAGTTCAGAATTGATGCGGGACTGATACAATTGCAGGCCGTCTCAGGACGTGTATCGGCGTTTGTGCAGGAGTTCAAAGGACAGAACGATAAACATAATATTATGATTAAAGATTAGCGAAGATCTATCTCTATTCTGAACAATTCAATTTCCACGAGCAGTTCTCTTCTACTCGCTCATGTCTGAGTCGCCGTCCTGTGGCCTGTTCCTACAACTGTCTGTGCCACACAAGCACCGCTGCTTACCTGTGAACCAGTCTGTCCCATAATCTATCGCTATTGCCTCGTCAACCTCGATATCTCGAATCGTACGGACAGCAAGAACACGGTGATGCGTGCTGATTCGCGCGTTAACAACCTCGGCGTTCGGTTCGCACGAATGAGCCATGAATCGGAAGATAGACCCCTTCTGAGTTCCGTCCACCCAGCACATTGGCTGTGAAGCATCCGGATCTGTGACTAGTTTTCCAAAGCTAATGCCAAAGTGGTACTCAGTCATCGCATCTGGGAGTTTCTCGTCGATAGGGACTAGCATGCCTGTGTATTCTCCTATGAAGATGTTGGCTTGAAGACGCTTTCTAGCGAAGAGTCCGTATCCTGTGTGTCTGGTAAGTCGGATGTCTATGTGATCATACCAAATTTGGAACATTCTTTCAATCCAAGCTGAATAGTAGTCGTCGTCGTTATCATCGTTATGCCGGCCATTGAGATCGCACTCCACGCAAACCTCATTCATGGTTTTACATCCGAGTAGGTCAGCTCTTGTCAAAGGTTGCCAATAGCCACCGTTGAAGATCTTGGGTCGTTTGATGTTCCTCCACGCAGGCACATCGACAATATTGCAATTAATCATGGTAGGTTCAAAGCGCCCTAGACCTGTGACGTTCGTGTCAGTCCTTCTGATCGGCAGTCCATTTCCGTCTTGTTCGTAAAATCGTAGTTTTCCCTCTAATTTACGTGAGTACAAAGCCTTCAGATACGATGCAACTCTTTTTCTCGCTTCGACTGGACCAATCTCTTCTATCTCTCCGCAAATCTGACGAAAGACTGTCTTTTGATACATGATGATTCTGTGTTGAGCTGAATGATGCATGAGCAACCCTTCGAGTGTGAAATGCCACTTTAAGACCCAAGAGGCCCCAAACAGTGAGCCTGGCACCGACAAAAAAGGTCTCGAGATGAGTTTGTGGGCCATTGTTCGGCACCCTTTGTTGACTCGAATCCAACGTTGTTCCATACCGTTGCCAAAGAACTCAAGGTAGTCACTAAGCTTAAATTACATTGTAACACCAGCTGTGAATTTGGCTCAAAGAACACTGTGCAAATCGATCAGAGAAATTCCGAATGTGCTCGATTACACAACCACATGATTGAGGTCTGCTGAAGTCTGCTGCTTCGTCCATGATTTATTGGTTCGTTCCATCTCGCTTCATCCTGCTTATTAAAGATTTCTCGCCTGGACTTGGCGGTATCTGATCTTATTGATGGCTATGCCCCACCTCATAGCTGCTTTCAGATTCTCGACGAGTTGCTGGTAACAGTTTAGGGCTTCTGCATGTTGCTGTCGAATTCTGCCTCAGCCTTCTTTGCCTTATTCTTGCAGATTGGTGCGCCGCAATAACACGGTTTGTGGTGTACAGATGATCTTTCATGGGCAGGAGAGCTGCTGCTGGTATCACGAGGGACACCGACCATCCGAGCTCCGTAGAAGTAGCGTGCATGTGGGTTTGCCGCTTCGCTTGGACTTCCACGAATCGGTAGTAGCGGAGCCCATACGTTTATCGTTCCTCACAGCAGTAATTACCTTCGGGTTGCCCTGCTTCTTACGCTTACAGTTCTTCTTCTGCAGCTTCTGATCCTCCGCTTGCTTGCTTGCTTACTTCTTATCTCGTCGCTTCTCTCAGGTTACTCATCAGAAACCCCAAACTTGGAGCGAGTGTAACTGTCGTTCAGCTCAGATACATCTTTGTTGACAGAACAATCGTCGTCGCCGCCGTACAGCTACGTGTCTGTGTGAAAGCCGTGGTTTCATTCCGAGAACCCAAGTGACTATATTCACAGCGACAAATGACGAGGCATTCCAGTGAAAGTTATAAGGTATCGAATTGAGGGGGGTATGTCGCTATCCAAAGCCTGAATCCTAACGCCATCGCACGAGAAAACTTGTGTCTGCCTACAGCTTCATTCCTCTTTCACAACCTTTGAACTTGGATCTACCAACAACTCAGTTCGACCAAAACCATCCTCCTCTCTTTTCGCTTTGTTGCCTTGTGAGATTCGAGGATTGCTGCTTTGCCTTCCACGGTTCCTCGGTTTGTTGCATTGCATCGCCACGCCGTGTATGGATTGTCTCAGAGCTTTGTTCAGTGCCATCCGCAAAGCGGTTCTTCAAGACAACCTTTGTAGTGACGGTCCCATCAGGCGCAGTCGTGCGCTCCGTAGTAGTTAGCGTAGAAAGTATCCTTGATTGAATCTCGGGCGGCGAAGGCGAAGATGATGCTGGTGTGAGCAGTCGCTCGTATGCGTCTAATTCGGTTGCAGTGCTCTGTGACGACTCTGAATGCAGAGCTTTACCCTGAGAAAATTCAGTTTGCTGCGGCCTAGGTGTTGGTGGGTCATCGTGTTGATCTTCATGATCATGTGCATATTCGTAGCTCGGCTCATCGCTGGTATCGTTTCGTGCCTGCTCCTGACGTGAGATGAGCAGCCTGCGTTTCTGATCTTGCTCTAGCTGTAATAATTGTCTTTCATAATCTCGCAGAGCATACAGGCCCATCTGGTCGAAATGTGAGTTTTGCGCATCTGAAAGCAACGGGTGCTCTTGTGCTGTGCGCATGAGATCCTCGAATGCGTTACGCCAGAGGCTGCCCATGTGCTTCGTTTGCTCATCTGACTCCAGCGCCGATGGCGAGTATGGGTTGTCCAAATGTTTCGAGTCGCTATGCCTAGATGCGTCAGCCGGTGGTGGCCACTGCCACGACCAAGCTCGTGACCATGCTCGAGGCTGTGCTTCTTCGGTTTGTGATGCGGGTTCGTTGTAACGAGCGGCCCAGTGTCTGCGCAATTCCTCAATCTCTTCACCGAACACCTTGCTTGCATCTTCTTCTAGCCTCATGAACATGCGTTCAATTTCGCCACCAGCCCTTCGTGCACGACTCTCCAACCATCTTCCGAACTCAGTGTCATCTTGATCGTCCTCACGGTTTGCTACCGGCCAATCCCAACTGTCTGACCATTCTTGACCCTTCTTGTTACCTACTTTTTCCACAAGCTGTTTCTGCTGCTCGACATTACGCCTAGTATCCCCGGCCTCATTGAGTATAGTCCTTCTGAGCTCATCGGCCTGCTGTTCCATCATCATGAGCTGTTCACTCTTCTTCAATACAGCCTGCATATCGCCAGCCCGGTACGATTCCGTACCCTCGTGACGCAGCTTCTCCGTATGTGCATCCAAAGCCTGGAGCTCCTCGCATTTTTGAGGATCTGCCTTGCCGAAGAGACATTGCTCCCGTGCGTGATGGGCGTTGTTATAGTTCGCGATCTGGGCGGGAAGCGTGAAGACGGTGTTCAGGAGCGACGAGACTTGGGAGTCGGCGTATCGGCGAAAGGCAATAAACGGATTGTCTTCTGGTCGGGTTGGTTTCCTCTGAGAGTCGTCGTTGCTGTTTGCCATGTTGAAATGGAGGATGTTGATGGTTTGCGGGGTCGGCGATGGTTTGGTGATGCCTAAAGGTAGCGCCTCGGTCCAGATAAGATAAGGCTACGCGCTGCCATCTGAACGGCGACGCGTCATAACCAACCAACACTCTTCCATCTCAGATGTATTGCTTAGGATCGCGTTTGTATAGACCGGTCTCAGTACTCTGACCTTTGCATTGTACAGCAATATGCGGCATCTAGGAATAACTCCACACAATGTTGGTGGACAAAGGCCAGTCTTTGTTCTTTGTGACTGATGGGCAAAGCACATCATAGTTTTACAGCAATTCTCGACGGGTTTAGACTCTGAAAGACCCGAAGAGTGTTACTAATCAGGGCTGATAATCATGGAACTTTGAAGGTTCTAAGTGGGCCGATGCAGACGTTTGTCAAAACCCATTCACCGATCTACCACACGGGATACGACCAAGATCTACGAGTACATGCCTTTTCCTTTCGTAGAAGAAAATGATAACATTGATGATGGCCGTAACATGCAAGATCTCGTATATAAATGAATGTTACACCTTGCTGAGACAGGGCATGAGCTCTCCATTCCATCGCAGCTGGCATCGAAGACTGGATGGCGTCAAGACACTAGAGGCTATCATCAAGGGCAGAATCCCAGAATGACATGACAAAATCCCACGAGCACTCTCGTTTGTCTTCGACTTGCCGCTAAAGAATTCGGCCCTCCACCATGCGTGGAAACTGCGTCACTCCACATCTTACTGGGATGTCCAGAACGTGTTTATGCGTACGTGTGCCAGTGTCAAAGATTTCGACGCGAAGCCTGAAAATGTCACCTTCTCCTGGAAACAAAAGGTCTGGCAGAGTACTGTGCTCTTCGTGGGATACACCTTTGAGCTTGGTCAGGCAGACAAGCAGGTCATTCGACGACAGCGGGTGAACGACTCAAAGATGTTCAAAACCTTCTGGCCACAGTTCAGTCCTTGTCATTGAGACGTGAATGTTGGGAGATGCGATTGACCCAGGGTGCATCCCAAGTGGATCTGACTCGGTCGATGGAGCTCTACAGCAATCTACTTGGCGTGTCTACATAGGAAGCGTTTTCGATCCATGAGAACGTTCCAGATCCAATCGATGTACGTCGTCGCCTAGGAATGATATTGTTTTACTGATTCTACATCATCTTCCTCACCTTCAGAATCCGATCACCAAAGCTATTTATGTCAATCCTGAACTCAGCAGCAATGCTCTGCGCGTCTGGACGACGGTAGGCAGTATGATAACTGCGACAACCCGATCAGTACTTCTCTGCACCGACTCGTTCATAGCCTGTGACTGATCGGCTCCAAGCACAAATTCTCTGCCACTACCGAAAAACAATATAAGACCAGAGCTCCGCGGCATCTCGTATGAAATGCATTAGAGAAATATTTCTGGTACTCATCTCGTCATTTCAAAGTGGCACTGTTCCCCGCCATTTTTGTGATCCCAGTGCGGATGGAGCAAGTCTTGTTCCTGTCACTTTCTTCTCAGACGTCTCACGGTCCTCAAATCCGGCACACAAGGCATTACTTATAAGCGTTTCCACCTTCTTGGTGGCCCAAAGCTTGATGTATCTTTTCCGAGGTAGAGCTAGCCAGAAAAGATAACAGTGATATTTCAGATCTTCAGAGTAAAGCTTTATAATACTAAAACTCAGACACACTCCATCGATGTTATCCAAAAACTTGCAAAATTTAATCACTGTAAACCTCATTTACTGAGTTCTATACGATCCAGCTGGCATCAACTCCACACAATAAGCGATGTCAGGCATGCTCGAAGCAAACTCGCTCTAGACATATCAGCTAGTAGCTCTAGGGCCCTGGACTCTGGGAAAGAGCGATTCCAACTGTACAGGCGGGCATACTAGCCCAGACACAGATAGTCGATACAACGGAACTCACGGGTGTGTTCATCACGATGACGCATATCTGAATCAACGTAACAATTACGCATTCTTGTCAACATCTTCTCCATCGGGCATGCCGTTTCACTAGAGGTGTTCTCACATCAATTCATGGTCCAGGCGCCGCTCTATCTCTACATTGGGCTCTTCACAATGCACTCATTCTCTAGTTCAGGCAGTACTACATGGGTATGACTGCTGAGTTCTCAGCTCTGCTCTGATCGTCAATATCTGCGTCCCATAACTAAGTCACTTGGGTGGCAACTTCACTATTGAGAGATTGCTGCATGCTGTACTGCCCCGGCTGAAGCTTGCTTCTATTCTGGCATGATTGTGCAGATTATGAACTGGTGTCCGTGCTTTGCACAGGCGCGTATGGTCTGGTATGGGTAAATGCAGATGCAGGTGTTGCGTCGGGGTGGTTGGGCACATCAAGTGCCAGAAGTCGCGCAGTCGTCATTGTGCGTTGGGGGAGGTGTTCTACGCAGTGATCACCAAACAGTAGTGTAATGTACGAAACACTCTCGATCAGCATTCACGTGAAAAGGACGGCATCTCTGAGATGTTCTTCTGAGAGAGCTGGGCAAAAGGCCACGTGCTAGTCATTACTGTGCTGTCAAAAACATGAACGGAGCAGGATGGTCTCAACAGAATGTAAATGCGGCTGCTCTGGGCATCTCGACTAGCTATGAGCAGGTCGCGCAGCACCTGTGACAAATGTTCATGCATCGTTGCGGCATTACAGCGCACCATACCCACTTTCTGTTCCAAGCGCGTTCTAGTGACATGTATCCACGGGGAAAGCGTTCCTTCATGGCAGAGAATGGAAAGATGTTCTCGGCACTCGAAGCGCCGGGCCGACGATGGTGGGCCGCTCGGTGTTGGTGGCGGCTACAGACTACGGAGGAAGGAGCAGAGTCGGGCATGTTTGCGACAACGTGGCTGGTAGTGACATCGCCACGAACAACATTGTCCCTTGTGAGCAGTTTGTGGCGTGAGTCTGCTCCGTCGAGTATGTATCATGTACATGTAGATTAAGGCGTATGTCTAGACGATCGTGCCGCTGAATACAAGCATGTGAAGTCGCTACACAGGCACTCAGGCCCTGGGCGCTCGGCCCGACTCCGACTGGTCTTGCTGTAAACACACCACCTACCTTCCAGGTAAAGCGGCACGCCAGATCCGGCGGAAGAATGTCGCTGCGAGACGCAGTTTCACGCACGATCCATGGTGACATTCATACAGTCTGGAACAGTACGAACGACGTTATGTGTTTTGTGATACACTGTGCCTTTGCAACCGGCATTACAACAACGCTGATAACAGCAACGGCAGCGGTAATTTCGTAATCCTGCAGGATTTGACGACCTAGAGAAATAGCACCTGTTGCGGCTTGAAGCGAGCTTCACTCAGGGCGGTCTCACGCGTACCTGCAGAAGACACACCGTTGAATGCTCGTATAACCGGCTTAGCATGCATCATCGACCCTTGAAACGGTAGTGAGCGGCTCTCAACCGAGACCAGCTCATATGCCGAAGTCATATGGGTGTTCGTGGTGATCCATGTCGATTTCGGGCCCTAACTTCGAGCCGTCCGAGGCAGGGGTGGGCGAATACGGGATGCAAGGCTGCCAGCGACACTCTCTGCCCGACATTTGTCGTTACTGGGATCTGGGGTTCGTAAAAGTTTGTTAAAGGATTGAAGGATATGCACTCAAGTATTGGGCGGGTCGAACCGATCTGTCATTTGGGACGGCTTTATTTTGCAAAAGGCAATCTGTCCTCGAGCACGGGTGAAGCGGGAACCGGTGGCGGCCGAATGCCCGAGGGTTTTTGAGAAGCAATCATCTCAAGCGGAGAGCTGCTTGGTTTAGGTTTCATTTCGGCAGAGCTCAGTCAAACAGGTGTTATGACTCGTGGTCGCAATCTTAGGACTGTCGTCGGTAAGCTTCGTGTGCGCGTAGAGAACTTTGATCCCACAGCAATCTGCAGTTGAAGTGCAAAGATGAGGGACTGCATGAATTTTGCACTAGGTTTATCATGGTGTAGCTCATAGCTGTTCATGGTATTGATGTGGCTTGCAGCCTTGTCTCAGAACAAGCGGAAGTCTCAATCCGGTCCTGTCAAAAGCGTACTAGCTCGTTACCCCGCGTCGACCTGCCCCGCCAGCTGAGGGCCGGCTGGAAAAAAAGTTGTGCAGAGCCTCACGTCACATCACAATCCAAGCACGCGTCTCCCACGACCTGTAGTACCACCGCTGCTTACAAGCCAAGCCTAAAGCGTATGTTCACCATGTCCAACCTCGACGAAGATTCCGTAGACGAGATTCTATACCTCGCGCGCGCCAACGAAACCTCTGAACTCGAGCAATTCCTTTCAACACTTTCCACACAAACATCGAAACCGAAAGATCAGATAGTAGCAGAGGCAGTAGATGCTTATTCTCAAAATACGGCGCTACACTACGCTGCAGCAAACGGGCACAATGGTACCTTGCACCGCGAACTACATCTTCAAGCGCGAAGCTGATTTGACCATCAGATATCGTAAAGCTTTTGCTCTCGACAAGTGGCTCGAGACCTGCGCCCTTCCTCAACCTGACAAACGCCTCCGGAAACACACCACTCCACTGGGCCAGTTTGAACGGCCATCTCGAGGCGGTGAAGATCCTAATCGAGGCTGGTGGTGACATTACGATCTTCAACAAGGCAGGACATGACGCTGTTTTTGAGGCTGAGATCAATGACAAGAAGGAGGTGGTAGACTGGTTGCTGGGGCATGTGGAGGCCCTTGAGAAGAGTGTAGGAGGTGGTGCGAGTAACGGGGAGGGTAGTGCTGGGGCTGATGAGGATATGGTTTTCAAGGCCGGTGATACAAGTGGACCGATGGAGGATGTCACAGAGAAGATGGGAGACATGCAGACGAAAGATACCCAGGGAAAGTGAACGTTGTGTGTCTTGAAGACGTCTTTCATTTGTAAAGGCTCTTGAGTGCAAGACCCTTTGTGGTGGAGTTCTAACCACTATACGGGCACTCGAAAGTGCAAAAGCTGGTCAGCATTTGTGAATGCAATACCGCTGCATGGTAGACATGGTACACATAGACTGCTCGTCTCGCATGCGCAAGGCATGTGAACGGACGAACCTTGAAGAGAAAAACCAGGAACGCCATGCCAGTCGATGTGGGTATAAAGAATCAACCAATAGCCTTCCGGTAGTTGCTGATTAGGCTTTCAAAAACCGCAAGCCAAAACGCCTGATCATCATCTTGCACCCGAGAGAAATTTGCTCCTACCTTGAGTGCTGATGCGCATTCCTTCTGGAAACTACGCTGCATTAGTTGACGTAGCGAACGCACTTGTCACGTCTTCCTTACCGCCCTGCAACTCAATCACGCAACCAAGCACGACGCTTCTCCTCTTTCTTCTCGCGACGCTTCTCCTTGTATGCCTTGAGTTCCTTCTTTGTGAGGGTCTTGCTGCGGCGCTCCGCCTTAAGGCTGCGTCCGTCGTGGCTGTTGGCGGCAGCGTCTACGTCGAAGAAGGCTGTCATCTGTCGCTTGCTCTTGTTCTCATCGTTGTGTACTTCAGGACCCTGTGCTGCGGTCTGAAACTTGCCCGTGAAACGATTGAATTGAGCCTGTGCAGTATAGCCGTTATTGGCCATGGAGTGGGGAAAGCCTGTGACGTTTGCTGCAGCGGCTTCCTCTTCCTCCTCCTCCTCCATGGCCTCCTTGGCGTAGTCGGCTTTAGGGTCGTAGCTGCCGTGGATCGCCGGGTTGTAGCCTCCCCACCTGCGCTTCGGGGGCGAGCTGGCACCGGGTGCACCGGCATTGGATGGAAGGGCAGCAGCGCTGTGAGTTCTGTGAGAATGAACAATTAGATCCAAGAAAGAAAATCAGACGGCATTTGTTAGCAAACCTGTCGTACGATGCATAGCTTGTTGCCGGCGCAGGCAAACGTGGGTTGTGCCACTGCGAGACACCGGTCCAGCTGTTGTAGAAATAATAGACGCCAGTGGAAGGGTCCGGGCGAGCTTCCCAACCATCGTTTGCGGCATCTGGCACAGGCTCATTAGGCAGAGGAGGATTGTCATCCGAGGCTGCGCCTTCACTGCTTTCGCTGCGAGCACCTTCCTCTTTGGCTGGCAAAGCTGAAGGCGAGACAGTTCGCCTGGAGCCATTGCCTTGACTGGCACTCTCGCTGCGACGCGCAGACGCGGTTGGCGACGGCTCGACCTTGTCGATAGTCATGCTGAGGATCTAAATTGTATCTGTGCAATGTGAATATTAGTGTTAATGCACTAGCAAGAAACAGGCTGTTGGATGCACGTTTTGACTGGCTGTCTGTTGGCTACTGAACGGGATGTGGGCGTCAAACGGCGGGAAAGTTGAGGCTCGCAAGAGGACCTTTAGCGCCTTGGCATTTGCCATGGCACGTGATACTCCGCAAATTCACATTGGTTCCTGCCTGTTCGGGAAGATGTGCCGCACAAAGGCTGTGCGGAACCTGAGGGACCACGTCGCTTGACGACGATCCCACAATTTCGTGTCGAGAACGCCGCGGAATCAGGTCTGTGGTCTCGCCAGCTCATGACAGATTGGCGACACAACTCGACTAACAGGACGCTGGTAGAGGTCGGCTGCCGGAACCTGCGTCACAATCATGCTCCTTTCTAGGCCTCTCTGGCAAATCACGGAGGCTTGTCCAGCACCGGAGCCGGCATGCGGCGCGCTTTGGCTGGTCGCCTCTTCGCCCATTTCTGTGGTGAACCGAGAGCAGGGCCGGAGGCTGCAATCAGTTTGGCGCAGGATGGTATGCAAGGCCAAGGCTAAAGCCGTTGGGAGGGGGTCGTCCTCCGTTTCGATCTCTGCTGGCTGAATCGGCTCCCGCCTCCCCTAACGCGCGCTCCAAATCGGTTCGTGTGCCGCTTAGGCTGAGCGGGGAAGCACATGTGCTGCTGGTCCACAACGTCAAATAGTTGCAACCTTTTGTAGATGCTTGTTGGGCTTGACCTGGCAGCGCAGGCCCGGCAGCCCGAAAGACGAGTGCTGGTGACTGCTGTGTTTCTCCTTTGTTGCCAGAGGATGCCGGCCCTGCTTGAGCTGCTAAACATGCATCTCGTAGCGGACCGGCGCCAGCATCGCTACAGTCCGCTTGTTCAGCCCGCCCGACAGACCACGGCGCGCTCCAGTAGTGCCTCTCGGCTGCTCGAATGAAACCGAATAGCACAAACTCCTATTGGCTGGCCGCCGGCAAGGACATGCTCGCCTGCATCCCATCGGCGGTGCATGGATCGACAATCATCAGCAAGATGGTTCGGAGCCCTAGGCGGGGACAGCCTGCCGCCAGATCTGGGGGCTGAGAAAAGCACTCACCATCGTCTACGCCGTACCGAATCATTGCCCCGGCTGGCATTGTTCTGGACAGCTACTGCCGTGTCTTGCATCACACCAAACACGCTACGCGGCGAGCGTGCAGGAGAATTCCTGTCCGTTGCGCTACTGCAGTATTGACATCGTAGCCACGGGCGGACTCCCCACAAGCCTCCCGGGATATGCTGCATTCTTGGTTCTCGAACAGTATGAGCTCCATGGCCTGCCCATGTCCATCCTCGCCTGCGCTACGGGAAACTTGAGAACACAGCTTTGCTTCCATCGCCGCTGCGCCCATTACGTTCCTGGACCAATTCCTCAGGCTTAACCTGGTCGCCCCCGCCAGCTGCTGATGCTGTCGCTGCACTATTGTCATCGCCCCTTCACCCTCTACTTTAAGACTCTGCGCTGATCCTATTTATTACTGCCGTCCTTCGCCGCACGTTGAGCTCCTTCGAGCCCGCGCTCGTGCATGCCCAGCCTGCCTTGACGCCTAGAAGTTCCGTCCGCGCCGCAATCCTAACCCCGTATCTGTAGGTCAATCCCGTGTCGCTCCTGTACGACCCCTACAGATGGTCCACTCTACTCTGCCGCCTCGGTTGCAGTTCAGCAGGAGCCGGACGGTGGTCAATCGAAACGTCAGTCCTGCACGGACTCGCGGGTTCTTTGACATCTTCTCCAGATCCTAGTCGCTTGCAACAGCGCCGCGGAGTCTTGCTGCACTCCAGACGCACGCAAACTTTTCCCGTCCCCTATCTAACTGACTCTAGGTACATATACGTGCTCGCCATTGTGGACACAAATTCATGTAGTCTGCTGCGACTTGAGACAACAACGGCACTTGCACCCTAACTGCCGATCTTCTTGCTTTTCCTCGAGTCTCAACAGTCTCATGTGGATCCTCGGTCAAACTATCGAGAGAGTTGTCTCATCCTGTACTCTTAACACCAGAGCGAAACGTTCTCATCTGCCATGCTTCTCAACATGAGCCGCCCACCCAGCATTCCCTCTCATGGAGGGCCCCCGGCATCCTATCAGCCGTACTCGAGACCTTCCGGACCTTTCTCACATACGGAAAGCGAGGATCGACGTTCGAGAGAGCCCAGTGAGAATCAAAGTATCACACAGCGGCTTCCAAGTCTTCGTACGCTCTTGGAGCCTGAGTTGCTCGACAAGCCGTCTGATTATCCACTGCGACAGATTGCACCTCAATACCGGTCAAATGCTTCTTCGCAATATGCCTCGAACAGCCCTACTTTGAAGCGGCGGCACGACTTTGATAGCCATGGACATGATCACTTTGAGAGAAATGTACCTGTGCTACAAATGTCTTACGCACATCGTCGGCCTTCTCATGTCCAGATGGACCAGCAATCCACAACTCCCTCGACCCCAGGATCTGCGCTCAGCAATGGCTCGATGGAGCACCATAATCATGGAAGTGCAAAGTCATTGCACGATTGCAACTCCGGCAACCCCTTTCGTCAGCCCTCCGCAGCGTCCGACTCGGTAACTGCGCTGCCAAGTCGATCCAAGTACGATGATGCAGAAGATCCGTGCAGGCCTGTAAGGAGACGTGTCGATGCACTTTCGCACGCCCCTGTTCGCTCATCAAGGTGCATCGCCCAACGTGAAATGCCAGGCGAGGGGCTTTGCTACGTTTACGAAGACGGGACCTACTGCAGAGCTGTCATAGACGGAGAACCGGTCAATCCATCGTGGGGGATCACGAAAGCAGGCAAACCACGCAAACGACTAGCTCAAGCTTGTCTGACTTGCCGGGAGAAGAAGATCAAGTGTGAGCCGGGCTATCCCAAATGCCATCAGTGCGCCAAGGCTCAAAGGGTCTGCAGAGGGTAAGTCAGCCAAAAAGTCACGAAGTGCGCAAGCTTTGAGTAGCCACATCGGCACTGTGCGGTCTCCAACAACAGTATAGTACTAATCATCAGTAGAGGCATGAACCAGCCAAACCAATCGAATTCCTATAATGAGTCGACTGAAGCATCGCCTTCGCACCAAACTTCCACGACTTTCAAGAACTTTACGCCCGGGTCTCTGAGTCCATCAGTGAGCTCAGAGAAGGCCAATCGCATTGCAGACTTGCGAGAGAATCTGCGAACCGCCGATACTCGACACAACGGAACCATAATGCAATCTCGGGATCATTTCCCACCACCTTCAGTCATTGACACTCGAGGCATGTCCGTTCATTCATACGACTCGGACCGGAGCAGCTCTGCGATCTACCGAGAGCACTCTGAACCAAGTGCTGGTTTGTACCAAGATCATCTCGCGCTACAGTGGGAGCAAGACCCTAGCGAGCTAGATCCTAGAGTTACATCGCACATTCTGGACCTGTACTTCCTTCATGCTGGACGAGCAACATACGGCATGTTCCCACGTAGAGCATTCATGTCATGGGCACAACCTGGCCGAAGCTACAAATCTCAAGATGATCGTATGTTATTGTATGCAGTGCTAGCAATGGGGTCGCTCTTCTCGCCCGATGCCGACAAGCGCGCCCTCGGAAAACGTTTCGCTGCGGTCGCCACCTATGCAGCGGAGAAGCGCTTCGGAAAGTTCAGCTTGCAACTATGCCAAAGCCGCCTGCTGCTTGCTCTCTACCATTTCGCGCAAGGCAAAGCACAAGAGGCGTGGGATTTCTGTGGTACCGGTCTGCGTGCAATCAGCGCATTGAGCCTGAATACTGAAGAGGGCGTAAGGGATCTGGCCAACGAAAGTCCTGACTTGGCGTACGGGTTTGATCGCCAGACCTTTGAAGAGTGCTGCCGGCGTACCTTTTGGTCAGGGTTCCTGATGGATGTAAGTCTGGACGTGACGCGACTAACTACCACCATTGACCTAATACAACAACAGCGCTACAACGGATTCTTTGGGGGAACACTATTCGTTGTCAGCATACAGGACGCGTTCGTTCGTCTCCCATGTGCCGAAGCTACGTACGAATCTGGCGCGCCCTGCGACACGCCACTTTTCGACTACGAGCTTCTGAATCGCTTCGCACCAAAGACGCCTCCTCTTGGTCACATGGCGTATCTGTGTCTCATATCAGCCCTTTGGGGCGATGTGCTGACCTTTACCGGGCGTGCAGGTCGCCGTCCAGATACTGGCTACGAACAGCACTATGAGCCATTCTACACCAAGACATACGAGCGGCTGGAGGGCTGGCATGCCATGTTGCCGTCCCACCTGCGATACTCTCAACAAAACCTCGAAAATAGCATATCTGAAGGTAACATCGGCACTTTCATGTCGCTGCATGCCCTGTATCATGCTACCGCCATCCGCCTCAACCGTCAGATCCGTGTTGGCGCGATGCCTGCCGACAAAATAAGCCGCAACATCGAACACGCACTGCAAAATGCTTCGAAGTTCCTGTCGATGATGCAGACCCTCGCCCGAATCAATCGACAGCGCCAAAATGACAAATCAGAATACTTCTTCTCGACACCATTTCCGGGCTACGCGCTCATGCTTTCGACAGACGTTATATCGTCGGCTGGAACTTTCTCTACCCTACCTGGCTTGATCGACACTGTGGGAAACACCTTGTCCTGTATCGATGACCTAGCCACGTTCTGGGCGTCGGCGCGAGCACAACAGAAGGCAGTCTCCAATCGGTTGAGGCAGCTCACCGACATTGCCATGGAACACAGGCAGGGAATCAATCATGGACATGCAGGGCGTTTTTGGAAGATCTCAGAAAGCCTCGACGTGGCATTTGGCAGAGATGATGCAATCTACAGGGCGAATGAGCTAGAGCTCTTCAAAGTCGTCGATCAGTTGGCAGCCCAATGATGCCCTCTCACGAGGATCTACCCTGTCTACACGTCTTTCGAAAACTATAAAGAAACGATGTAAGCCATAAATGTACCATAGCAAGACGAAGCAAAGGACTTCATCAAACTTAGCGAAATATGCACGAAACAATAGACCCAGCACGGCTTCCTCAGGAGGCCCAACATTGCATGCACAACAAACTTCTTCCACGCCCTGTCCTCCACGCTGCTGACGCAACACAAGCAGCAAGCTGCACAACATAGTTCATTGGCGAATGGCTGCCAGCAGCCCCAGCGCTGAGCCAATGCAGAAACCAACACACCGCCAACGCAGAGGAGATATCTCCGATCCCGATGCGCTACCAACTGCCGCTGACCTCAACATTCGGCTCGGTGGCTGGAAACCATACACCAAGCCGGCATACGCTCCGGCTGATGACGTGAAAGCAGCAAAAGGGAGATGTGAGGAGCGCGTATGATGGTGTGTAATCGCGTGGATCGAAAGGAGGTATATGTGGGCTTGGCATGGTTTAGAGGGAGGGGGAGGCACACAGGTATGGAGGCATCCAGGCAGACAGCCATACCGAGCGGTGGTGTTGGACAGTACGTACTGTAGTGCTGGACGGTAAATGATAGTGCGCCACAGTGCACGTTCGGGCGATGGCCTGCATGAACTGGTGTGATGTGCGCTATGATGTGCGCTACGGGAAGGGATGGGACTACTACTGCATGCGATAGTGTCACGCGGCTGCATTACTTTACTGTACGTTGGGGAAGTTGAGGCGACTTTCGGAGAATTCGGGCGTGGGCGTTTCGGGAGTCGGCTAGGTGGGGGAGCGGATTGGGCTGCGGCGTGCTTAGGTTAGGTTGCTGGTGTGGGCTGGAAGGGGCCTGGAATCTGGCCTGCAGTGACTTTTGGAGGAGAGGATGCGAGTCTGTGTGCTGGCTGGAGGTGTGTTGTCTGCGAGCGATGTGCTGTTCTTGACGAAGGTAGTGGTGGGTCTCCGGGAGGGGGCGCTGGCGAGGACGGCGTTGTGCTAAGGTGTTGATATGACGGGCGTGTAGGAAGTGTGCGGGGCTAGGAGATGAGTGCCAGATGCTGGGATCATGGAAGTCGGGTTGAATAGTAAGTCGGGTTGAATAGTAAGTCGGGTTGAATAGTAAGTCGGGTTGAAAGTACACACCCTGTGAATCATTATCAGCCGCAATTGTACATAACTCAAGAACCCCCCATGCAAACTCCCCTTCACCTCGATAACCGAACTAAATGAGTAGAGATGTGAACTTCCTATTCAACCCACACATACATGTCGCTCATGCTCAGGCATATGAGGATGCGTGCTTTCACTTTTGCTCATCACGTCACCTCAGCAGCCTATTAGCCCGCACTCGTTTATCAGGTTGAAACGGATTGCATCAATGTCGAGCCGCGAGCTAATAACTTACGCCGACCTCTCATGGGGTTTATACACGACGTGTGAAGCGGCGAGTGGGAGACGAGTTACAGACTTTCTCTGAACACAGCGACTTCTTTGCGTACAGTGCGCTAGTTTCCTGTAGTTCTATGGAGACACAGGCTATGTATGTAAGGTCAGGTACGGTGTGACTATTAAAAAAAGGTGCCACTGCCGGCCTATATTGTTGTTGTTGTTCTTGCCGTTGTTGTAACCTTAACAATACGCCCCATCTTCCTCCGAAAAACGCCGCGATTGTGTTCTGCTTTGGAACAGTCTGACATGCTATGCCACACCTTTGCACCCCCTTTAAAGAAAATACCTCGCAGAGAAAAGAAACTCTCTCTCTACAGGACTTGGGACAAGTAGCATTACCCCCCCCCCCCCCCCCCCCCCCCCCCCCCCCCCCCCCCCCCCCCCCCCCCCCCCCCCCCCCCCCCCCCACCCCCCCCCACCCCCCACGCGCCGGGCGCCCCACCCGCACACCACCCCCCCCCCC